>VOQJ01034279.1:0-10805 GCA_015052665.1 Apistogramma diplotaenia | reverse complement strand
GCCAAAATGGGATATAAAAAAAATGTGTTGGAAAATTTTTCCATTCTTTCATTTGAAAAAAAAAAAGCTCGACAACTGTAGGGAATGCTTTTTTGGGCTGTAGCCGAGCCTGCTTTTTTTTTTTTTTTTTTGCATACTCAGAAGCTTCCTTCAGTAGAATTGAAGGATGTTGCAAGGTGACCGAGGGTGAAAAACAGGAACTGAGCACTTCGCGAAGGGGAGTGACCTGAGGTGTAGTCTGGGTCAACCCTCCTGCACTCTGTAGCGAAGTTCATGTGTTTCACATACTGCTGAGTGAGTGTGTGTGGATTTTTTTAAACTACATGCTGGGGCCAGCACTTTTTCTGTGAACTCATGGCCAGTTGGCCCCGTGTTAAAGAAAAGGAGGGGAGTTGTAATGCCCAGTATGCTATTTGGGTGACTGAAGCAATTAGTTAAGGGGACGGAAGTATCCACTCAATCTCTGAATACCTCACTGATGAAAAAACCAACATGCACTTGTTCTTTCTATCTATTTCTATTTCTATCTAGTGTTAAGCCATAGCTCTGTCTTCTAGCTGCAGTGCTTGGGGGTGTGGGGGTGGTTCGCTCAACATTGCAGCAGTGATTAATAAAGGGATCATCAGGAGGAAGAAACCCTATACAGAGTAAGATTGATGGATTGGTGGCTCACCCAGTAAGTGGCACATAACAATACCAGATAATTCAATCAGCAGAATTCCCAGAGCTTACTTCTGTTAGAACATTCTCATCAAGCAAATGAAGCAAAGCTTTAAAACACAAAATGTGTGCTCGGTATTTATAGTGAGAAGTAGATGGTATGGTGACTACACAATAATGCTCGTGCTTCCTCAGGTAGTCCATTTTAGGTGTGATACTTGACAGCTCCGTGTGGCTTTTTGTAACTTCATGCCCCCTCTGCTTCGCCACTTTCTCCCCTAGTGGAGCCCGAGTTCAAGTACGTGGGCAACATGCACGGCAACGAGGTGCTCGGGCGTGAGCTTCTCATCAAGTTCGCCCAGTTCTTGTGCGAGGAGTATCAAGCCAGAAACCAGCGGATCGTGAGGCTGATCCATGACACGCGCATCCACATCCTGCCTTCCATGAACCCCGATGGCTACGAGGTGGCTGCCAGACAGGTAATGTGAGCTTTAGGCTTCGACTTGCCAAAACAAAACCAGGGAAAATCTCCCCCGGGGATGTCTTTGGCTGTTATTCTTAAGCAGCCGTCTCCCGTGCAAAGAGGAATTTTTTTTTTTTTTTACATTTTTCCTTGATCGTGTTTTTGCCAGTGGATATTTTAGAAATGTTGAGGTCCCTGAGTGAAATGAAACACCTGTGAGTTAAAATCACAGCCACACTCAACCTACAGCTGGTTCTATCTGAGAGCATATGTGCAAAAAGATATTTTTTGAATTTAAAATAAGCATGTATGTGTGTGTCTGTGTGTGTGTGTGTGTGTGTGTAGAGCATTTTTCTTAACTGTTTGCTAGTGTCTGTAATAATCCCATCTATCAGCTCCCCAGGAAAGACCCCCTAACTTTCTGTCAGGGGTAATTATGGGCCGTGAAACAACTGATACACATGCAGACCGCTCCAATGCAAACACACACACGTGCACGCAATCTCTTGCTGGCTAATGATATGTCCTGAAGTGACTAGCTTCACACAACAGTCCCACTCTTTGCCACTCAGACATTCATACTGCGCTGTAATTAGCTGTGTCAGCAGATGTTTGGGTGCAGAAGCATCTGTTTGAAAATGGCAAGGCAGTTTCAGTTTAAAGCATCTTCAATCACTTAGTGCTGTTTTTGTTCTGGTGATTTAGCTTTTGGGGGGGAAATAATAAGAATAATAATTCAAAAATAAGAAGAAAAACAACAGAAAATCATATTCACATCAGAAAACGTAAACTATACTGATGAGCAGTCCTCAGTCACTTCTTTCAGCTGTGTGATGGGAAAGTCTTGCACTGAAAAATCAAATCAATCAAATAAACAAAACAAAAAGCTGACTGAATTACACCTTTGCTTTTCTTGATACAAAAAAACATATAGTGACAGCAAAGATTAAAGGTTGCATTCAAAGGTGCAATCAAAAGAGGAAAATTTAAAGACGCTCATAAAATAAAACAAGTCTACAGTTACTGGCGGCTCCGTGAGGCTGTACTTAAGCAAAAGAGAGCTTTGAACTAAACTGAAGTGTTAACATGCTAACATGCTCGCAATGACAGTGCTAACTAATTTGATGTTTAGCTGGAATATTGTTTACCGTGCTCACTGTCATAGCTTAGAAAAAAATGAGCTGTTTCAGATCTGTTCCCTTTAAGTCAACTTTTCTTCTCATTGGCTCTCCCTTGCAAACAGAAGGTCTGAACAGCAGGTGGGAGGGGCTGGTGTGCTCACAGCACAGCTGGACCTGTGCACCTATAATGTTCATAAAAATTTGGATCAGTCCATGACATCATACAGATCCAACAGTAGAAAAAACTGCCTTAAAGAGAGCAATAAAGCTTTTGGCTTAAAGTGCTCACTTGTCATTGATTGACATCACCATTGTGATTATCTATCTATCTATTAGCCCAGTCAGTATCATGGATTTAATGCATGATCTTAAAAATCCATTTGAGATTTTTGGAAAAATGCTTCTCTGTTGTTGCTCTATAGATAGCCTCTGATGGTTGGGAATAATAAAATACAGGTTTCCTTTACTGCTTCCAAGCAATTTGAGCAATCTTGACCTCAAAAAACCTTGAAGTCAGAAGCCAAAATATGATCATTTAATCATTCTGGTGGGAAAACCAGGATTTCTCAACAGTTTAAAAAAAACAAAAACGCGTTTTTTTCTTTGGATCAACAGGGTCCGGAATTCAACGGCTATCTCGTGGGTCGAGGGAACGCCAGAGACATCGATCTAAACCGTGACTTCCCCGACCTGAATGCACTCATGTACTACTATGAGAAAACCAAAGGACGAAACCACCACCTGCCTCTGCCGGACAACTGGGAGCATCAGGTCAGTGCTGCTGGAT
The DNA here is from genome assembly GCA_015052665.1 of Apistogramma diplotaenia. Taxonomy (NCBI): domain Eukaryota; kingdom Metazoa; phylum Chordata; class Actinopteri; order Cichliformes; family Cichlidae; genus Apistogramma; species Apistogramma diplotaenia. The sequence continues at coordinate 7,774 of VOQJ01034279.1, read as the reverse complement.
ATACGCCAAATGTTTGGGGGGGAGAGAGGGGGGATGTGTGTATTTAAAAGTATCCATGTGTATGCAAGTATGTGTGGGTCAGAGTATATGTGAGTGAGGAGGATGGATGAGTGCGTTTATCATGCTTGTGTGAGCATGTAAGTGAAGTTGAATAATGAGCAGCTGTAACATAGTTGAGTTATCTTGGCTTTAACTTTGTTGACATAAACAAATTCATGAAATCTGGCACTGGATGAGATTCCGGTGCCAGCTGTGCCTTGGTCCATGTACTTAAACTGTGAGTAGACTCTCTTTGGTAGGTTGCCTGTTTCATTTTGTGATTTTTCTGTGGGCCTGTACAGCCTAGACCTGTTTGGAAGGGTGTGTTTTACTTATCATACCTATAGCATGCTGTATATCTTAGCATATATGCACTGTGCTTGCCTTCATTTGGATCAGAGTCTGCAATAAGAAACAGGTGGGGAAATTGGCAGCCTAACTCAGAGAACAAACCGGAACAAAAGCGGTGCTAAAATTATCCCGTGGCTGTACCCACGAGTTTAGAGACAGCCTCGTTGATCAGTCATATTCGTTTGTGTATTTCTTTAGATGCAGAGCCCTCATCTCATACTATCCATTCTACAGGTCATAACTTGCGATCAGCTTTAGGTGCAGTATTTCTGAACTTTCAAGTCTCAGCTGAATATTTTTGTCATCATCGTGAGAAGTTACCTACTCTGCAGCGTCAGAGCGTCACTGTTACCCTGAGGCTGACTCTTCACATAGCTGCGATTTTACACGAAACCATCCGCACTTTGCCATGTTTGCATCATAAAAGCGCAGGTGTGCTCTACATATAATAGACACCAGAGAAACCTAACACGCTTATGACACTGAGGAATGACACTAAGGAAATTGTGGCTCACGGTTTCAGAGGAAGCAGCGTAGTTCAGATTGGCTGTGGGAGAGACCTGGCTTCATTCTGGGTGATTGAACGACCTTTGTAGTTCAATGTGTACTTATTTTAGATCGCTGAAGTGTAAAATGAACAGAGGAGGGTAATGTGAGAGCGTGTGCTGTCAAACAGTCCACTAGCCTGCCAAAAAGTACATTTTAACTATTAAGGTCAGAGCCTTGAGGTGTATCTCATCTGCACTCTCATTTTCAGTAGCGCTGCTGTTGATAGTTTTATGCCCAGTGGTCCCTCTTACTCGAAGACAGTCAATTTTAGCATAACTGCTGGATAGTGTAATGTTTTGAAAACTGCAGTGTGAACCCAGAGTTGATTACATTTCTAACCGTCCACATTAGAAGACTTTTGGCTAGATTTATGCATAGAGTGCATATAAAAGATGGACATAGTGCATGTGGAAGAACCTTAAATGTGTACCTGAACCCTCCTTCTAATAGCTAGTTACAACAAGAAACCAGTCTCACCAACTTGGGGCCATGTGTGGAAGAGATGGGTGAAATGAGGAGTATTTCAGCTGTCATAGGACAAGAGGTGGGTAGAAGTCCATGATAAAATGACAGAAAAGTTCCTGTTCTTTCACTCTCTTTTTTTTTTCACTACCAGTTTCACTGGTCCGTCCCACTTAAGATCAAAGTGAACTTTATGTGGCCCATGATGTAAAATGAGTTTGACATCCCTGCTTTAGGGGGTTGTTACCCTGTAATAGCCAAGTTGCTACTGACATAGCATGCAGTGTGCTTGCCTTCAATCCAAGGGGAGTAAATATCCTTTAAGAATGTCATATCAGCGTTTAGTGATTGATCTCTCTTCTCTCGGCAGAGCCCTTTGCACTGTTATAAGCAGTTTTGAAAAGGTAACTGTATGTCATTATGGAGAGGTGGTCTCAGCGTTGTTTTCTTTTTCTTTTTCCTACCAGTATGTTGCTTTTGTTCCCAAGCAAGGGTGGAAAAATTGCATTTTTAAAAACTCAATTTCCAGAGTGCACTAAGAGTCTGTACATTTGACTGTCTCCTGATACAGAAACACAAAAGAGGATCTGTGCTTCTGTTACAGCTACTTCATTTTTGCTGAGCAGGATTACATTCCCGCATGAAGCCTTGAGCCCCGCAGGCTCGACAATGCTGCTTTTACTAATTTAGCTAAGTGATGACACTTTCTTCAGTGGAGTGCAAGGGGAAAAAAATGGAGTCTGCTCCATAAGATATGGTAATTTAAGACTGAGCACTAAGGAGAGGTAAATTGTTTTAAGTTTTCTTTTTTTTTTTTTACCCTCAGAAGAACCCACCATAAAACAAGACTCCTTTTGCAGAAGCATCCACTGAAATTCGAGTGGCCTCCAGAGGACATCCTTCACCCAGTGTGAAAATTTACTTCAAACTGTCAATGAACCTCTTAGTGATCCAGAATATTTGATTTGTTTCTATTTATATTTAAGATGCGGTTGCAACGACTGTAGTTAGTTGAGGTCTGTAGCACTGAGATATGGTCATGCGTGTGCTTCGTGTAACCCTACACCACAGTGACAGCTCTTACTTCAAAGGATGCACCAGTGTGTGTGTATATATAAAGATCTACAGATAATAAATTCCTGCCGGCATTCAAAACGGGAGCCGGGCTTCTTGGTTACAGCGTCGCTGTTCAAGGTCACTGGGCTCTGATCAGCCTGATTATTCTTGAACAGACCCTGACTGTGTTTATTGTCCTACATACCATATTCAAGGAGAGGTATTACGCCTTGTCTCCAAACATGATAAATGGCTTGGAGAATGCGAGCAGAGTTAACACTGACAGAGAAAATAAATGGCAGCCCCAAGTGGAATTTCAAGGTCTGCAGAAATGCAATGGGGATGCCATCTGGTTGAGGCTGATCCATTTCACGCAAAATTCGATGAGTTAATTAGCAAGAAGGCAGCTTTAGAAACCTCTAAAGCAGTTTGCACATTTCAGATTATATGTATATGTAACTGTTGTGTTTCCATCCTGATGTTTTTTTCTTAAGTCCTGCTTATTCTTGTAAATTTTGTATGTTCACATTGAATTGATCAAAACATGGTTGGTATTCTTCAACCATTAAGCCAAGCAAGCCTGATTCATTTAGGGTAAGGAGCTGGATGAAAGGAGTGGAGAATGAGGCAAGATACTGTATGTGCTTCAATTAAAGGCAAAGAATTATTAAATGGACTGAAGCAAAATAGAAGATTTTTCAAACTCTAACCATTATAGCCTAATGATTAACAAAGTGAAAAAGACAGTCACAGAGGAAATATGTGCATATGGTAAAGCAGAGGAAACCGGTGGCTTCGGGTGAAAAGAAAACCAGATGTCAGCCCAGTCATGCTGTTTGGGAAATATCTCAGGTGACATAAGGTCTGTGTGTATCACTGCATCATAAGCTATTTGAAGATTTACAGTCGATTCGACGGGTTCTCAGGTGGGATTAGTTTGTTTCATTTAGGGAACTGGAAAGAATTCCTATATAATAAAAAGCTGTATGCACATGGTCCTGCAAGCACATTAAATCTAAAAGTCACTTTATAGCTTTCTGGCTTTACATCCTCCACAGGTTGAACCAGAGACTTTGGCTGTGATAAAATGGATGCAAAACTACAACTTCATCCTGTCAGCGAACCTTCACGGAGGAGCTGTGGTGGCCAATTACCCCTTCGACAAGTCGAGAGACGCCCGCATTCGAGGGAGGACCACCTATTCAGCGACTCCCGATGACAAGATCTTCAGAAAGGTGTGCAACAGATTAAAAAAAAAAAACTTCCCAGATGTTATGCATATCTGATATTGTCACTGTTGCACATGTATGAAAACATGTGGATGTGTGCATTTGTGTGTGATGACAGTTGGCGAGGACATACTCGTACGCTCACAGCTGGATGCACAAGGGCTGGAACTGTGGTGACTACTTTGATGAGGGGATCACCAACGGGGCCAGCTGGTACTCTTTGTCCAAAGGTAAACAACATTTCTCCTGAGCAGAAGAGAAAGCAACAGAAATACATAGTTAAAGCTATAAAATTATGACCCACTTAGAAAGTAAAGCATAGCACCCCCACAGGTAGAGTGATGGAGTTTCAAAGACAAAGCAGATAATAGCAAAACTACATGTTTAAACAAAAACCTTATATGCATCACGAGGCACAGTTCATGATCCTATGTACAAAGTTTGCTTACATGCAACATTTCCATGCACTGGAGGACAATTGTTATCATTCTTATTCCAAAGAAGGCCAAGGCCATCTGAAGGATGGCTTCCTGCTGTCATTACCTTCAGTGTGAATGAAAAGTACAGACTGGCTTGCAGCGTATGCTTTCCCCGTGTCATCATGCACTGCATTTGTGCTTGACTTAAACTTCCTCACCCCCTGCACACTGTCGGCTGCTGCGCTGATAAACTTTCAACTTAGCTGCCAAGATTTGTACAAGGCATCACTTTGGTGGAGTAGCTATCAGATCAGAAGACAGTTCACAACTCTTGGTACTGTGCAAAAGTCTCGAGCCACCTCCCATTTCTTTATATTATGCTTCCAAGGAACCAGACATTTTTTTTAATGGTTTTGAGCAGTAGTCCTCCAGGCTTTCCGAAGATCTTTCAATGTTTTTCTTTGGACAAAAAAGCCACCTAACTCAACAAATTATTAACCTGTGTTGTGTATTTATATAGCAGATAACTGAAAAAAACTACTTTAAATTATACGGTACCAGTAAAGTTTGGCCAATTCCCACTGGTCCAATGTTCATTCCTTGTGTTCTTGGTCCAAGCCATCCTCTTTTTCTTGTTGTTTTTCCTTAGAAGTGACTCCTTTGCAGCAATTTGACCTTAAATTCCAGACTCACGCAGTCTTCTCTGAACAGCTGATGTTGAGATGTGTGTGCTGCTTGAACTCGGTGACACATTCAGGTGGGCTCTTACCTGGGGTGCTGTTGCGGTTTCTGAGGCTGGTAACTGTGCAGCAGAGGAAACTCTTGGTCTTCCTTTCCTGGGGTGGTCCTGATAAGAGCCGGTTTCATCATAACGTTTGCGACTGCACTCGAGGAGACTTTCAAAGTTCCAAAATGTTTTCTGACTGACCTTCGTTTCTTAAAGTAATGATGGATTGTCGTTTACTTTACTTAGTTTAGTCTTTCTCACCATAACGTGGATTAGAACATTACTCAAACAGGGCTATTCACTATATACCAACTCTACCTCTTCACAACACAACTGATGGTCTCAAACACACTAAGAGAGCAAGAAATTCATTTAACTCTTGACGAGGCACAGCTGTTAACTGAAAGCCATTCCAGGAGACTGCCTCATAAAGCTGAGCGAGAAAATGAAAAGATGTGGAAAGCTGTCATCTATGCAAGAGGTGCCTACTTTGAATGATCTAAAATATAAAACAGTCTGGTTTGTTTAAGACTTTTTGTTTACTAAATAAATGTATTTATTCATAGTTTGGAGGACTTTAGTATTAATCTACAATGCAGACACTTTACATAATGAAAAACTACTGAATTAGAAAGTGTGTCCACACTTTTGATTGGTGCTGTTTTCTTTAGGTTCTTTGTAAGTAGCTGTAAAAAGCTGTCTACGGCAGATGAACTGTATCTGACAGTTATGTCATTCAGAAATACGAATAAAAAGACAGCAGAGATGCATCTGGCCTTTCAGCTGATCGAGCTACTGGTGACTGAAGCCTCATCAGAGATGGTCTCAGGTACTAGAAGGGTGGCTGTCGAGAAGCCGTTCTTAAGGAAGGGAAACGGGGAGAAATGGCTGAGGTGTGGAAATCAGTATCAACAGGTCTTATGGAGTGATGAATCCAAATTTGAAAGTTTTGAGGTCAAATTGGCATCAAGATGTACAGAAAAGGTCAGGAGAGAGGTACAACACTGAGCGTCTGCAGCCGTCTGTAGAACTGTAAAACATAGTGGAGGCTCTGCGATGGTTTGGGGCTGTATTTCAGCCGGTGGTGATTGGGATCTTGTTGAAACGGATACAATTATAAATAGAGAAAAATATGATCAGATTTTAATCCATCATACAATACCATCTGGAAAGCTTCTGACTTGGAAACTATTGCATTTTTTCAGCATGACAATGATCCCAAACACACTGCTGTTGCAGCAAAAGCACACTTGGATAGAAAAACAGACAGTATAACAGTATGGAACGGCCTCCCCAGAGCCTGGACCTCAACATTATTGAAGCAGTGTGGGATCATCTTGTCAGAGAACAGAACAAAAGACAGCCAAGATCCAGAGGAGCACTTTGAATGTCCTGGAGAAAAAAGACTGGAGAACAATTCCTGAAGACCACTCAAAAAAACGACAAGGCCGCTGCCTCAGAGAGTTCAGACTGCATGAAAGAACAAAGATGGTTAAACTAAATATTAACTTTAAAGCTCATAAGAATTGTACAAACTCTGTTTTTCCTTAAATATTGTATTTCCACGTATGATTGCATGTTTCAGTAACTTGCTGCACCGCTTTCCAATATTCCTAGCAAAAGATAAAGAAATGATGGGGGTGGCTCAATAATTTTGCACAGCACTGTATAAGTGAGTTAAAGTGCGCAAGTCGACCTTAGAGACAGTAGTGATAATACTTTTTTTCTTTTTTAAAGCCAAGGGTCCTTTAAATTTTAACTAAGCCTGGGAGTATCTTGCCTTTTAGCGAGGAGGAGGTGAATCATATGGTTCAGCTGGCCTCCCCTCCACAGTCTTTTCTGTAAAATTCTCTAACTCACTATAAACGAAACAGATGGTGGATTTGCAGTTCAGTGCACGATCTTCGATGTTTACCAGTTAGCTGATTACAAATTTTCGGAAATTTCATGTTATGGCTGAAAACATGCATTCATCAAACATTCTCCTCCACGCTGGCAGATATTCTCTCAGGAGTTATACAACCTCAGGCACTCGCACGAAAGTAAAACTCCTCACCCTCTCTTGGTTGGCTTCAAGGCTGGAAGACTTGTGCGCCACTTTTTTTTTTAATGACTGCTTACAGTAATACACTGTTACAGTAATGAATTCTTGGAAGCTAAAAAAGAGCAAGTTCATCCAACTCTCTGGGCATGTATTCGCTTTCAGCTCAGTTAATCTGTAACTGCAACAATAACAACACCCATTTCTTTGATGCATGAGTCCTGATCTAGAGTGATCTGGATTCTTCTCAGGAGTGTGAATCTGGTGAGCTTTTCATGCAAGCTTTGGAGTTGACTGAAAAACGCCCACATTCTCATTTAGTAGCACCATGCAATGTTTATTCTACCAAGTCTTTTTGCTCCAAGTGTTATGTCAGGGTCTTTGAGGTTACATTTGAACCTTCCCTCCCAATGCTGGCCTTGTATACATTAGTTTTTCATGAAAAGTGGGACCATATTGTAAAGCCAGAAATAGAAGCAACTTATACTCCTTAAAATTCTGAACAGCTCCCTCAAGAGGCAAACTGTGGTGAAAAAACACTTTGAAACTATAAATATAAATAATGCGCCCCTTTGCAAAGACCTAGAAATCTAAATTGAAGAGCCACATGAATACATTTATTTTGCTTCTAAAATATTTATCTGTGTCTCAGGCATGCAGGACTTCAACTACTTGTACACCAACTGTTTTGAGATCACTCTGGAGCTGAGCTGCGATAAGTTTCCTCCAGCATCAGCACTGCCCAGAGAATGGCTGGGCAACCGGGAAGCACTGGTTTCCTATCTAGAACAGGTCAGAGTGCATGCACAATTTGCAGTTTAATCCACCACACACACACACACACACACACACACACACACACACACACACACACACACACACACACACACACACACACACA
>VOQJ01034278.1:0-16628 GCA_015052665.1 Apistogramma diplotaenia | reverse complement strand
TGTGTGTGTGTGTGTTTTGCTGGCCTTTTATGACTAGGTGTGTGCAAAATGTTTGCACTGCTTGCTTGAGCAGCGACACTTTTCTGTGTTCACATTTAATTGAGTAGAAAGATTAGCTGCAGCCATGCTTTCACTGAGATCTGCAAACCAGGGTTCGGTCCTTTAGCTTTTCCACTGCACCAGTGACCAATGTGGAACCCGTCCCACGCATTTCCACCAAATGCTAATGCCAAAAGCATTAGCGCCAGGCTCTGGATAGCTCCCCAACTTTCACTGCTTAGTGCAGTGTTACACAGTCAGCTCTAAAAACCAGTCAAAGTTTTCTTAATAACTTTTCCTTGACCATGCTGGAAAATGTCAGGAGGTCAAGGGGAGCTCTCACTGAGAATTCAGGACACGGGAAAACTACACAAGTTAATAGATGTGTTGAAACTGTCCCAACAGTACAAGCAGTGTATCTCAGACACTTTGCCCTGAACTGGCTGTGGTTCAGGAGGCAGAGTGTGGTGACTGCTGATGGTTTGAGCTCCAGCTCCTACAGTCTGCATGTTGAAGTGTAGATACTGAAACCCAAATTGCCCCTAGTATTTATCCATGTCCATGATAGTTAGAAAGGACTTAAAGCCACTGGGGAAAGTAGTAAAAGGCACTTTGAGTTCTCAGAGTAGAAAAATTCTACATAAGTCCAGTCAGTTTTACTGTGTCGTTAAAGGAAAAGAGGAGAAATAAAGTTTTACAGACATCTCAGTGAGGAAGCGAATCAAATTTAAATCTCCTCTCCTGTTTAACCCAAATTTTAAAATGATTAAAATACAAAAATAAAGATTCTGCTTAAATAAGAAGAAGAATATAATTATGGCTCCATCAAAGCTGACTACACATCTAAAGAAGAAAAATGCTCAAAGCTGATAAGAGTAGGATTTTCAAAATAACAGTTGAACACAGCCGTTTGAGGTCATTGTCTTACACCTTTGTCCCAGAATGATGAATCTGTCACACCCGGCCTTGAACTTAAATCCCTTCCCTCGTGGGCAGATAAACAGATTATAGTAAGTGGGGTCTTAATAAAAGATAACCCTGTTGACTTCTGAGGAACTTCAAGAGAAGCTTAACCTCCTGACTCAAACTTTAACCATGTCCAGGCAAAGAGTTTCACTCTGACCTTTAACAGCCCTGCAGAGGCTGTTTATTTCAACCCCGAGTGAAAGACGTGAACAAAACAAACTAAATCATACTAAAATTCAATGATTTTACAGAGTTTGATGCAGTTTAATGCAGATTAAACGAGTGCAGACTTCATGACTAACAAACACGTGGCGGGGGGGGGCTCATGTAGCTATCAGAAGATATTTGGGGTTCACAGATTCATAGCATATGAACGGGGGGGTGGGGGGACAGCACCGAGTCGAAGTCGTTTTCTCTGACTTCGCTGAAATGATGCAGAGCTGTAAAAAAGTCATTCCCCTCATCCTGGTTCCTTATTTTGTGCATCTCATTTAAATGTTTCAGATCATCAAACACATTTTAATATGAGACAAACATGACCTGTGTAAATACAAAATGCTGTTTTTAAATGATGATTTCATTTATTAAGGGAAAAGATTATCAAAGCTGCCTGCCCCTGTGTGAAGTCATTGTCCTTAAGTTACTGCCTCCCTTGTTAAATCATACATTTACTGTGATTAACCACATTTCTTTGGAAAGCTGAGTTCAATTTCACCAACCACACCTGGGCCTGATTACTGTCAGACCTGTTCAATCAAGAAATCACTTAAACAGTCTGACAAAGTGAAGCAGGGTCAGACATCTGAGAAAGCAGCACATCGTCACCGGCCAACAAAATTACCCCGAGCTCATCCACGACTCCTCCAGGACGTCCCAAAAGAACCCAGAACAACATGTAAAGACCTGCAGCTGACTCAGCTAAGGTCAGAGTTCATGATACAACAATAAGAGGCAGACTGGGAAAAACTGGCATCCGTAGAGAGCTTCAAAAAGAACACAAAGGTTCGTCTCACATTTGCCAAAAAAACATCTTTGGGGAAAATATTTTGTGGATTATGAAACGCTGATCCTTTTGGAAGGTTTGAGTCCTGTTACATCTGCACGAAGAACAAACTTGGTGGTCTGGAGCTGCTTTGCTGCTTCAGGATGACTTGCTGCAGATCACACCCTGAAGCTCAACCTCATTTGAGTTATGCAGCAGGACAATGATCCAAAACACCCCAGCAAGTCCACCTCTGAATGACACAAAAGCGGTCAAAGTCCAGACTTAAATTCAGTCGAGCTGCGAAAACCCTCCAATCGAAACAATTCAGAGAACTAAACCCAACCTGGAACGCAGTGCAGAGGCTTCTGCACGGACTCATTTGTTTGGCATCATTACGCCGATGCCTCGAGATGAGCGTTTAAACACTATACAGCTGCAGGAACATATTGAGTAATCATTCAGCACCGGCTAGACGTAAGTGGAACTCTGCACTAATCCTTCTCTGAAAATCAAGTCTCATAAGCAGTTACAGAAAATGGAGGATGTTGCCAAATGGAAGCTGTAGGAGTTATAAATCCAAGCCTCGGAATACTTGTTCTAGTCTGCGGTGTGATTGATCAGTGCTGATGTGCCATAAAAACATGGGGAAAAAACAGAAAAGCCGCCTGTAATTAGTTTAGTCTGACTGTGTTTGTCTTGGATGAAGACGCAACCACATTTTATGAGTAATTAGTGCAGAAATGCAGGTAATAAAGAAGAGTTCACACATGCTTCACAAACACAACCGACCAAAGCCGCGACACCACGCAGAGACCAGCTATAAATATGTTTCGTGCACTTGGCACAAAGTTGTAACTTTCCAAAGAGTAAATGTTTAGGCTGTGTAGTCGTCTTCGCTTGTATTGTTCGGATTTTATTTTGTATTCAAAATCAACTCAAAAAGAATTTTTCCACCTCAACCTGTTTCTCTCATCCATTATTCAGGAGGAAATGTGATTAATGCCACACTGGGGGGGAAAAAGAAAGGAAACGCTTCAGTTTCAGTAACGGTGTCACTTTGTCATATGTGGAAAACTAGCTGGCTGGCAACACAATCTTCCATTTATAGATAAATTATAGTTATTGGTGTTATGGCTCTCAAAGTGACTTTGAGCTGCATGAAAAAAAAAAACGCATTTCATAGATTGAAGTTGCAGCTTTTCTTGGAATATGTCAGCAGTTTTAATGGCATCATTCATAGTGAGTAATATTTGATTCAGGAATCCATTTTCTAATTCATTTTTACTGTCTAGGACAGAACGATCAATATCCATGAAGATGAATTCTGTCTCCCAAAGACATACACATAAACATACACAACCATGAAATGTGAGCCTGGAGTCTTTATTTCCAGAGTTCACTTTTTAATAAGTTCAAAACATGAGACATATTCTATAATAAACCCCAGACATCCTGCTTGTTCTCTCATCTATATTTTCTGCATCTGCAGTTGCGAGACTTCAGCACACTTGACACTTTAGCGCTCATGAGCTGTGCGGTTTCTTTCCATGTTGTTGCTTCATTTTGGTCGATAAAGGTACCAGAAGGAGCTTTTTAAATTTAAAAAAGTTGTGTGTTTCTGTGTATTTCTGTACACACCGGTGAAGCTGAACTGATACCAGCAAACCAAATCACAGCAGCTGCACAGTAAATGTTTAGGTTAGGTTTAGGTCCAGTGCCTCCGGTTTGACATCAGAGAATATTATTGTTCATACGATTTAAACAGGATCCTGCTGTCCATCGGATTCTTTAATCTGAAGGGACAGACCTTCACCAGGACTGAAGAGGTCAGATCATTCCTGTTATTTCTCATTTTTCACTCTTCATTTTGATCCAGTGAGGAGATGAGACATGTTTGCTTTTGTTCTTTTCAAATTCACAAATAACTTATTATTGGCCAGCTTTCTGTATGTTGAGCACTGAAAATGTGAAGGCAGAACAGAAGTATCAGGATGTTCTTCCAGCTCAGGCGGATGGATCCATTAAGGCTTCTGTGGATTGACAGGAAAGAGCAAACATTTCAGCAGGTCTCTGCATCCTGCTTGTGTTGTACAAATAAGGTTAAAGCTAATAGTGTCCATGTGGAAGGCCGCTGTCACTCCAGGGACTCGGGATCTCTTTGGACTCTGTTCAGAGGAGCAGGACATCATCGCGGGATGCTGGTCTCCATGTGTGGGTTGATGTGTTAACTGAGTCTGTCTTTGCTCATCAGCCATCGGGGTGATTCCTCTCAGGTATGATGGGAAGACCTCTTGGACTGGACAGCCTGATTGTTGTTTCGTCTGTGCCCAGAAACATGGGTGAGGTATTGTGAGAGTGTGTGTGTGTGTGTGTGTGTGTATGTGTGTTTTATCTATGCTATCTCAGAGTGCTCAGACAATAAAGCAGCACACACGTTTCTGAGAACACGTGTGTTTAAAGAACCTGCACTGCTCACCTTCTTTTTTGGCCATTCATTCTAAGGTGTTCATGACCAATCAAAAACACTGACTGCTGACAGTGGACTGGTCCGTTTAACAAACTCTACACTTTACACAGGGCAGAGTAACACAGTTGCTGCTGTTTGAGCACGTGCGATGGACATGTGAGAGACAGCTTTATTCATAGTTTAACCCACACATTGTTGAGCAGGCTGAGAGCAAAGCTAGAAGTGAATTTACACTGATGAGCAGGGTGACTTGTAAAGTTCATGTAAGATCAACAAGGATTTAGTGGTCTCCGCTTTATAAGTATGTTGCTATATAATTATGGAACCAAAAAAATGAATGAAAGAAAGAAAAAGTTATTCAATTGCAGCTAGTTGGGAAAAAAACAATGTTGATTTTTAAAAAATCCCCACTGAAGATCCTGTTACTGTGACCTGAGGTCTGATGCACCTTCCAAAAAATGGTGATTCTCAGAGAAACTTGTTTTTCTTATTGCTATAAAGTATACATTACCATGGCGATGCGATCCATACTGCAGACCTTCGGATAAGAAGTGAAGCACCTTCATAACAGTGGAAAATGAGAGTTAAAGTTATCCTGCTAAGCCCCAAATCCAGCCTGTGGAACCGAGCTCTGCTCCTCTCGAGGGGACGCGAGCATGAAAATAGAAACTGCAAATGAATTCTACAAACTCTCAAACCGATGTCTCGATGTAAATCTAACAAGATGTTATTTATGGGTCAACAACTGCACAGGTTCAAAGTCAGGTGTGTGAAGCTGCACGATGTCACATCTCAGCAGAAAAGACAGAAGCTGCGTTCTGTTTGAAACGTACAGTAGCTGTTAACAGCGGTTCTGCTCACTCGACCGTACGTTTAACTGGCTGTCGGTGAGGTTTGGCAGGTTGGCAGATCGGTGTTACTGTACCTCTGTCTATGCTGGGAACTCAGAGAAATGTTTCAGAGCAATTAGCAGAAATGGTGAGCGTCTCATTTCACAAAAGTGCAGCTGACATAATCAAGTGAACACAGATTTTTTTCCCCTCATTTCCAGCTCTCAGCTTTACTTTCTCTTTTCACCATGTCCTGCAGGTCCCCTTAGAAGCCAGATACAGTTTGTAATTTAGCTCTACTCTATGACGACCCGTGCACTGACATGTAGAATCAAAAGGTCAGGTGATCGGTCATGACCCAGTGCGCCTTCATCATAGCCGGAGACTCGGGTCTTCTTATTGGTGATGATTTTGAAGGAAGGGTCATGTTTTCTCGCTTTACACACTCGAGAAACTGGAAGCGTTTTTTTTTTTTCCATTTAGTTTGAGCAAGACTTCAAGGCAGTTCAATAAGGAGAGATCACTGGGAAGAATTGAACATGATTTACTGGTAAGAAATACAATTTGATATTTGGCTACGACTCCGTTGGCCCATCAGAGCAGAAGGGAATCCCAGTGGAGGTGGGAATTAGGGCAGGAAATTTGCTTATATGTTTTATGAGAACTGAGTCTTCTGTATGTCACATATTGTAAATCAATGCCTTAATTTTTAATGCAATTCGAGTTCATTAACCACTGTGGACTATAATGCTTATATGAGGCTCCTTAATCACAGACAGAAAAAGAAGTGGTGTTCAAACTGTCCTTCGCTTCACAGAGCGTAAAGATGTAGTTGTCTGTAAAGCATGTTGCTACCCAGGGAATGGAAGTACAGTACACCGATGCTGTGAAGGAAAGTTGTGTTTCCCTGTCCATTACAAAGGTTACCAACAATGTTTTAGCCAGAATTTGGGGTACTTAACGGTAACAGAACAAACAATGAACCTGAACATTTCTTCCAACAAGGTCAGAGTTTGTTTTGTGCTCCTGGTTATTGAGGGAACTGTTAACCTGCAGCTGCAGGGACTCAAACAGTTATTCTGTTGTTCTGTGAACTCGAGTTGATGCCCAGTTTTAAGTCTCACACCATTTAGCATTGGTTCTGAAAACACTTTTGCATTTTTTTTATATCAAGATCAGTTGTTTGTTTGTTTGTTTGTTTGTTTTTGGGGGGCTTTAACCTTCCCAAATGCAGTTTGGAGCATAGCAACAAGCATTTTAAGGTAACAATTCATAACGTCGTGTCAGAGGTAAAAGTGTGTTTCTACAGTCCATTTTTAACATCACAAAAGTGACCGAGGGTTTTTAAGACAATCAGTAACACCACTCGTTTGCATGCATTTATAGCAAAACCTGCACAGTAGAGACGTCTCAAAGAGGATTTATATATTTATGTTTTTTGTGGGGGTGGGCAGAGGGACGTGAAAGCTGGAAGAGATGAAGTAAATGGCCTCGGGGCAGATTCAGACCTGAGGCTCTGCAAGAGCCTAATGGCTTATGGGTTACCTGACCTGCCCACTGAGCTATCCTGGTATAGCTGCATGCTTCTCAGGCAGGAAGCAAAAGTCAGAAGTCACATTCAAGTACTAACTGGCACATAGTTACCCTGCATATGCCCCCCCCCCACTTCCCCCTTCTCTTTCCTCAGTATGATACTGTACCATTAATTAATTCAGTGTCAGAAAAGTCGGCTTTATAATTGCTACTTTGAGTATTCTGGGATCTGAGCCACACACTTTATAATGAGACAGTGCATTGACTGGAAGGATCAAACCTGGCAGTTACCCAGTTCATCTTTTTTTTCCAATGTGACCTCCATGTTTGCGATCAATAGTGATTCCATACAAAATCTTTGATTTTAAATATGAAGCATTAAGATCGAGCTTCTGCTATCCACACACACCTGTGTACCTCCGAGAAAAAGCAGTTTACATGTATTAACAAAAATACAAAGACGATGACTCAAGTCAGTCATGTGATTGTGCATGCTAGTATAAAAATAATCTCGTTTTCTGTGTGAAAACATTGAAATGTGGCGTAAATATATTAAATATATTTAAAAGCATGGCTTCTGTGCTCAACAGCTTACAAGATTAACTGAAATATTTTAATTAAAATTAATGCTGATCACCGATCAAATAGTTAAGTGTATAAAACCTTACAGTAAGAGGCCTGTTACACCATCATCTCTCTGAAGCAGGTGTCTTACCATATGCTGCCTCAATTACACAAAAATCTTTAAAGACTTATAGCACTGCTCATTATAAGCTGCATGGCACTCTGTCCTCTCTCTTCTCTCTGACCCTGATGTTATTTATAGCCAAGGAGAGACTTGAGTGTCTGGAATAAAGCAGAGAAGTGAAATCTCATGTTCAGGGAGGCCTGGAGAGGGTGTGTGATAGAGCACCTGCAATTGTTTTCAGATGATTGTCATGTAGAACAGCATTAGAGCCAGACCAAGACAAACCAGACAGGCAGAATAGATTATGGTCTCCATCGTTATATGAGCAGGACAGTAAAAATATTATAATTCAAGGATACACGAAGAGACAGAGAGGCCGATTACTGACCATCCAATTAATATCAAAGCCTGCATGCAGTAATCATTTTCTAGGCTGTCAGAGCACATGCAAAAGCACATATACACAGTGCAGCTGCAGAGGTTTTCCTGCCCTGAGTGAAGAAGAATTTCAGCACCATGGACAGCATCACTGCATCACACTGGCTCCCAGCGACTAATCATACTGGTTTTCAGGCCTGCACCACCGCTGCAGTGGGAGAGGAAGGTGGAGGACGTGTGTGACACTGAAGCTGGAAGTGAAGGAAGTCTGTGTGCAGCAGCGATAGAACAGGAAACACCGACAGTGTCACACAAGGCAGGGGTCGTGTTTCAGAGTGAGTTGATGGGTACTGTTTGCAGGCTACGTTTTTCTGGCTGCTCTCTTTATGAACGTGATGATAAAAGGAGAGCGCTAAACAAGCAGCGGTTACACAACACACACACACACAAGAGGCGTGAAGATTCATGTAAAATGACTTTTAATATGTGAAAAATACTGTAAGTTCATTCGGTTTCTTTCATCTGCTTGAACTGCTTGACCAGAGAAAAATCTCAAATATATTACTTTTACTACACCGATTCAAAACAACCCATCTGTTCTCACCTGTATATTTCATAAACGCACATTTGTTCGTCTACCACAGACTGCGACACACAAGTTGCAGCCTTAATAAACTTAAAAGGTTTTCTATGTGATAATAAGCCTCAGTGGTGTTATCTCAGCCCGAGGTTTTAGACTTCCACCCTTTACCAGAAAGCGTGTGCTACACACTGTGGTGTGGAATTTTAAGCTAACAGGAAATGGAGGATCCACTGATCAATACGAAGGACTAAAAGGCAGCACAGCTCAGCTGCTGCTGCTTTGATTTTGACCGTTCTGTTTAAATCGTTCTCTTGTGAGTCCTCCAACTTTATGGAAGTGCAACATCAGAACATTGGAGAGCCCATTTAGAACCGGGCTTTTAAGTATTCCCCTGAGATTGTTCCATCAGTTTGAAAAAAAAAAAGCCTTAGCATTTAGATAATGTAACATTATGGTGAACAACTCCATGCTATCTTATTTCTGTTAAGTGACCAATGCTACAATAAAACTGCAGCATGTCACCAGTGTGTGAGTTCAGCACATGAGCGTCTTTGCTGTAGCTTCACTGTAACAAAATGCACATCAGCCCATAAAGCTGCATGAGTCCAGTCTAATAATGAACACGTCTTTGATTTCAGGGTGGGGATGCTACTGTAGCTGTTTGATGACCTGTGAGCTTGTCCACACACATCAGATCACTTTCTTTCTGAAGGGTAGATGAACCTTTGCTGATCCTAAGCCTCTGGAGGCTGACTGGTGGATTGTTGGCTGTGGATGGTGATAGTCAGCCCCTTGCCCCGAGCCAGGACATGGAGTCTCTGTGGACTTGGGGCAAAGACATGGGGCTGATCCCAAGGAAGACAGAGCAGTATTAAAGACTACAGTGGCACAGGATAGCAAAGTGCAAAGTGCAGTGTTGTAAATGTGCCAGGTGGTGCCGGCTAGTGAGAGAGGTGGGAGTAAGACGGTGAGGTCAGAGAAGGGTGCAGGGCTTTGAAGAAATGACAGCTACTCCACAGTCAGGGGGAAAGATCAAGACAACCGGGAAAGGACAACTGATGGCACCAAACTCAGCAATGCTAAAATAATTCACATTAGACTGTTTTAGATTTCTCAGTCTGGTCTGGTGAGAATAGCATTGCCAATTAATTAAATAATCATTTCAATTACTGCATTAAAACTTGAATAATAAGTTAAAGAGTCACCACTTCATCCATACAGCAGTATTGTCACATTGTGAATACAGCCAAGGAAAGCTGAGACTGAACCAAAAAGTAAATGTTGCAGAAATAAAGGCACGCAAAGTACAGCTGAAACAGTGTGTCTTCCATCTTTATTTTAACTTCTAGTGCTCATCTAAGTAAGAAAATTCTAACTCCAGAATCAAAAATTATTCTCTGTCACAAGGGGGAAGAATTCACAGTTCAGGCAGACTGACAGCACACGTTTATTAGCAGGTGAAGGTCCTGCACCGCTGCGGCTGCAAACAAGCTTGACGGGGCCTAATTTTTTGCTGTAACGAGGCCTTGCTGACAGCAGCAAATGCAGAATGATGCAAGCTGAGAGCCTTTCATTCTGGACTGGATTTTATGGAAATGTTCTGAACTGCTTCCACTCTCTGCCTTGGAAAAAAAAAATACCTGAGCTCTGACCCCGAGCTTGATAAGGTGGACACACAGGCGAAGGCCCAATTTATCTCCCAGGGACCCGGTGCCCAGTCATGAATATTTATGATATTTCTGAAGCTGTGCACTCGGGTCAACAGAACTGCACTTTGTAATCAGTATTAAAGCAATAGGTTAATAACAATTATTTTTTTGCCTCATAGTCTAGTCTGATTGGGCCAAAAATCATTTTCTGCATGTAGTTAGTCACAGGGACTCTGAATGTGAGTGTGCTGACTGTCAGTGCAGAGATAATCTGTTTCTCTGACACGTACAGTTTTAAATTTACTGTAAATGCAACGTGTAAATGTGAAAGGACAAGGCAGAGGTGGGAGGCCACTTTGTAGTGCCTCTGATGTCACTGATAATGTTTCTGTACATCTCGGGCTCACTAAGTGGCAGCTCACTCTGATGTGCAGTGGTTAAAAGCAAGGCGGATATGTCTCCAATAAGCCTGGATGTACAAAGCCAAAGGGACAAAGAAAAGGACTAAAACTCTTGGCTTTGAACACAGTCCTCCCAACCTCCATTGTGCTGCTTTTCTTAATTATGCCAGGCCATTCTGCTGACAGACAGAAAGTGCACCGTGACACCCAATCAGGACTCCATATTTCATTTCCCCTCGCTCTCCTTTTTAACCGTTAGTACATTAAACCAGAAATCCGGTGGCTGATTTTCAAAGAGCCTTGATTAAACCCAGGAAATGGGACATGATTTCCCATTTAAAATTCATAACAGGCTAACACTTAAGTAATTTAAATCCCCTCTACCGTTTGAGCAGTTTGTATCTGCATCAGATTGAATAATTTCACCTTAACTGCATCAATCCATTTCATTTGAATTTGATTGCAGGAAAACTCAGTCAGAGGACCCTTGTGTGTTTTCTCTAAAAGGCTTGGCAATGGAAATACAAGCTTCTAAAATGCCCTGCTGCTTGTAATTCAATTTGCTTGACCTTCCAGGGTGCTCTAATTGAAAAAGGCGCTTATATGAGTAATGACTTTTCCGCGTATTAGCGCTGAAAACCTGATTTCACTAACTCTTTCAAATGCGTCTCTCGGTGAATAAAACTCTGTATATTCTCACATATAAATCAGGGAATCTCCATCTTTTCCTCATCTCTCTACACCACCTTTCATCCAATCACCTTCAGACTTCCTGGGTGGTGGTGTTGAAGTTTGAATTAGTGGTGGTCTCATTCTCCTTGTTGCCAGGCAACATCATTTAGGGCAATATGACATTGTCTGTGACCTCACAGATTTAGTGTTCCTTGGTGAAAAGGAAATTGTAAATTATATCATGCTTATAGAAAAAAAGTCTAAATCTGTGTAAAGCAGAAATAAATGTGTTCTTGGTTCATGTCACAACATGGAAAAATGTGTTAAGGATGCAGCCAAATATCAATGACTAAAAAAATGTCCAAGTACATAAATTCGTTTTCAAAATGATGAAAAAGCAAAAAGCAGGATTCTCTGCTCTGAAATGCCAGAAGCATGTCGCATACGGTTTACAATTACAATTTTTTAAAATTTTGCCTCTGTGCACCACCAGAGTGGATTTGAAATCAATCAGATTGTGAGTGAAGTGCAATCTGCACAGTAGATGATAAATACACTGCTTACAAAAATTAAAGGAACACTTTGAAAACACATCAGAGCTCAATGGGGGGAAAAGTCATGCTGGATATCTACACTGATGTGGGCTGGGTAATGTGTTAGGAATGAAAGGATGCCACATCTTTTGGTGCAAATGACTCATACAGAGGCTGAATTCAAACACCCTGAGAATCAAAGTGAAAAAATGATGCAGCAGGCTAGTCCATTTTATTTCATATTCTTTATTGCAGCGACTCAAAAATTGTACTGAGTAGTTTGTATGGTTCCCACGTGCTTATTTGCATGCCGATAATGTCGGGGCATGCTCCATGGGATGATGAATGGTGTCCTGAAGGATCTCCTCCCAGATCTGAATGAGAGCATCACTGAGCTCCTGGACAGTCTGAGGTGCAACTTGGCAGCATCGGATGGACCAAAACATAATGTCCCAGACGTGTTCTATTGGATTTAAGTCAGATGAGTGTAGGAGGCAGTCACTGGTATCAATTCCTTTATTCCGGGAACTGCCTGCACACTCTCACCCAATAAGGCCGGGAATTATCGTGCACCAGGAGGAAGCCAGGATCCACTGCAGCAGTGTAGGGTCTGACCGTGGGTCCAAGGATTAACTGACATGATACTATAAAATTAGAGGCAGTGTATTTCCATCACTGTGGTTGTTTCTCTGATGTTGTTAGTTTGTAAATATATTAAAAAAAAGAAAGAAAAAATGACTGGAAGCTTTGGTAATTCTAACACAAGGTGAAGAAAAAAAATCACCATTATTTGGAGCATTGCAGCTTCTAACCTTGATATAAAAACCTAATTTATACACCGTAATTCCTTCTCACAGCAATACCGACGCACTGAGGAAACAGTATCAGCAACAGCACGCCAGATGTCAGCAGGATGGAAGCATGAAGTCCACGGAGGAGGTGAGTGGGCTCAGCCCGTTCACCAGTAAGAGGGGATTATCCTTGAATCCCGTTTGTCTCCAGTAAAAGTTTGTAAAACTTTAGGTTTGCTGCAGAGGCGGGTGTTGGTGGTGATCGTCAGCTCTCCAACATGGATCTCCTTGAGCTTATCATTCTTTCTGCATTTTAATGAGACTAAGCTGTTTTCTGCTCTCCAGAAATGAAGGCAAAGCTGAACAGCAAACTGTGGGCTGCAGGGCCAGTAGGTGTAGAAACTCGCTGTCCAGCAGGAGAACAACTGATCTGAGTGTTGGAGGAGAGATCTTAGAAAAGTACGTCATTGTGGAAATCATAGAAACAATTAAAAACAACCATGAGCTGAAGTCATTTGGCAAGTAGGAAATCAGTGTAGAGGTGTAAGGTGGGAAAAACAGCTGACCTAAAGTAACTTCTATATAACACGCCATGAATCTCCAACTAACTGGTGATCTAAAACTAAAAACACACTAATCGACACATTAAAGTCAACATCTTAACTGGTCAAAGGTGCCATCTGTCAGCTGATGCTGAAATCATGCACTTTGGCCCCAGGCACCACAGGTATGTGTGGAGAAAGAACACTGTGCAGGGGGGAGCAACGCTCAGCTGTGACATCCAACATATTTAATGCATAATTTAAAGAAAACACCTTCAAAATGTCCAGAAAACAAAAGTAATAATTCATATCTGAAGACAGATTCATTCCTGATGTGTGCTCGCTGCAGAGGTTGCACCTCTTTCTCTTCAACAGCATGCAAACACACAGTTAGCCACACTTACTGCAGCCACAGCTTTACACTGCTAGCAGTGCTGCTATAGATTTGTGGTAGTCATTACTGAACTTGGCTGCAACAAAAACATTTCCATTAACACTCCTCTTCACAACAAATCAGAGACAGTAATATGACCTACGATGAGTCTTTTATGATCAAACACACAGGCGCTCTTACCGGGAACGCTCTCCGAGTAAATCGAAGAGATCATCCCTCCTCTTCCCTGCTCTTTGATTTCAACACAAAGTTTCAGACAGCACCTTTTAGTTTATATTCAAAACAGCAAAAAATGCGCTCACTCGACGCCTAATCAGAAACCTCAATCCTTTAATACAGTAACATTTTAGTGCCATGCAGCAAGGAATCCACTCATCTGGATCCGACCTCTCATTTACTGCTGGTTGCTGTGCAGCTACAGTATGAAAGGGGGATGTGTTACCTTTGATCCAGACCTTTCATTTACGGTAACAAGGCCCAATATGCAGTATCCCAAAGAGCATATTTCTATGTGCAGATTCTGTAACTAATTTTTCTGATGAGCTGTGGTAAGAATGCCCCATGCTGCGGCGGCCCATCAAACTGCGGTGGTCTCGTTCCTGCATTAAAAATATACATATTTGAATCCCTGCAGACAGGATGCACGAGGACACTTGAGAGCATCATCGCCCAGTCCTAAATGTTGCACCATCATTCACTTTACGTAACTGCTCCTGTCATAAAATCTTTAAGGGGGCACTGGCACACAATACATCTTTGGTTTATTATCCGATAAACCCCACAAGGTACTTCCTTTAATGGTCCCCAGAAATTATTGGTACCCAACATCCAGCAGACAGCCGGGGACGGAAAACGTTCTCTTTCTTAAACCAGATGAATTTGGCACAGCGTGCAAGTCTACCTGTCCTCCCACTGACAGTCGTCACCACCTCTCTGCTTCATTTAATTCTTGTTTTTTTATTGAGCTCATTTACAGTTTCAGATTTGGTTGTTAAAGCGGCAGCTGATCTCAAAGTAACCAACAGAAGCAGAAGCAGGTAGGCTTCACAACTGTTCAAGGACACTCAGGTTGGTTAAAGTGATTTCTTCTCATTTGTGACGACCAGCATAAACGAACCAGCGACCCAGGATGAGATGATCTTTCTCCTTAACTGCAGTACTGTGCAAAAGTCTTGACCCAGCCTTATCTAATAAATGGACTGGTACTTGCATAGTGCTTTTTTTTTTTTTTTACTCAATTTGAGCGCTCTTCCACTACAAGCTTCGTTCACCAAATCTCTCTCACACTTTTGTCGAACATTTCCAACACACTCACACGGCTGCATCAGACATCTTGCCCAAAGATACTTTAACATGCAGACTGGAGCCACTGGCTTTCCAGTTTGTAGACAACCAGCTCAATCTTTTGAGCTACATTTTACTAGGAAAATGGGAAACGAGGTCAGTGATGTATTTATGTGAAATATGTCGATATTGAAATATTGTCAATAAGCAAAAACTGAGTGTGTATAGCTGTAACAAAGTTGAAAGTCAATATTTGGTATGATCTCCTTTATTCTTCAACACAGCCTGAACTCTTATCATTTGACCAAATGTGGATTCATGGCTCTCTCAGACTGATTACCGCTCATTTTCAGTCCAGTTCTTGTGTAATGTGCCATACCTCAGCTTTTCTCCCCATTTCTCTTCCTTAAGAATGGCTTCTTGACAGCCACTTTTCCACTGAGACCATTTCTGATGAGGCTTCAGTGAGCAGCAGATGGATCAACGGACGGTTCAGATGCATCTCTCAGATCCGGTGTCAGGTGGATTCTTTTGTATATCTGAAGGACACGACTCTTAGATGGTATTCAGATACTGTTTGCTGGTGCAAAATTACTATTTTATGCCTGTCAAACTGTGTTATCTTTCATATTTCTTTTGTAGATTCAATTAAAGAAACTGGAACACGTGTTTTTGTGAAAGACTGCAAATAAAGTGAATAAAGATACTGTTTAAAACTGGCGCTTTAAGTTGTCTGTTATGCGTAGGAACAACACCAGTTCATCCTTTGTGTTATGTGACTTTTAATGCTCAAACAATTCATAAATAAATGTTGACTAGCTTGAAGAAAAAAGCTCATTCCTCTGAAAATGATCAGGCTCAAGGGCTGGGCTGCTAAAGTGAGGGATGAGTATATTATTTCATTCATTTAAGCAATTATCCTTCGCGCTGCCTGCCTCACACACAAGATCCACAGATACATACAACACCCTTTCAGATCGGTTTGAAACGGCACTGTATGATTTATAATGCAAAATGTGTTCATATGTTTTCCTTCTGGTGCAACCGCTTGAATTCTACCGAGAAAAGCAATGTGGCAAGAAAATTTCTCATTCCCCTCTATGAGACCGCTGAATTACCACAGCAGGAGGTCCTGCAGCAGAGGGTGCAGGTCAGAAAAAGGAAACACAGCAGCAGGGTTCAAAAAACTTCAAAAATCAGTGTCATGGTTACTAATAGAACTCCCAGCAAATACTCATACCAAGTAAGCTACTGGGCTATTTTGCATAAATACTACTTACCTTGCCGGCACTGACATGAATGATTGATGGTGGAGCATCAGGCATCAAAATACAAACATGCTGAACTATGAACCACCTTGTGGTTTCTTGGCATTTAACAAACTTGCGCTCATTGCTTTGTGTTTTATCTGCCCATCAGCATAGCCCCTCACATTTAAATGGCCTTAAAATACCCTTGTCCTCATCTTCCTCAGTGAACAGTCAGTTTTGGTTAAAGCATCAACCCGGCAGCCGTGGAAAAGAAAATGTTTGTCTCTTTATATCATCAGATAAATTTTATTTTAGTAAAAATGGCTCCTTGGGGGACAGGTCATCACAACCCACAATACTGAAACAAACAGCAGTGAGATCAGTTTGTTCCGAGAGTGGTGCTGGAAGAATGACCGAGGGATGATTTAAATCAAATGTGCTTTGAATTTGTTTCTTTGTTTGTGTGCTCACAAAACTGTGATATTTATGGCCAAGTTCAAAATCTGGCCAGCTTGCGAAACAGTCACAAACACACTTTTGCACAAAACAACAAATTCTCTACATTTTTTGAATGATAAATAAAATACTTAAAAGTACACTAATAACTATATAAGTACTGTATAAAATGATATTCTTTATGCTG
>VOQJ01034277.1:10047-23034 GCA_015052665.1 Apistogramma diplotaenia | reverse complement strand
TGGGGACTTGAGAGAAAGCGAGAATGCAGAAAATATGAATATGTGAATATGTGTCCCCCAACTTTCAGAGAAAGCATGCGGTTTATTATGATCGTGCATTTCAGCAGGAAGGATCTTCCCAGTCTAACTCTCACAAATGCTCTGAATTCTAAAGCGTCATTTATGATAAATAGCAAACTGGTTTTTATGTGGTTGTTTTATAGTATTTCTGCTGAACTGGAGTGATTCTCATAGTCATTTTAATACCAAATACAAAGGGCTAAAAATGCATGAGGAGTTTTGATGGAGGAAATTTGAAATGTAATGGCTCACAGGCTCCGCTCGAACTCACCCCGAATTTCTGTCTGACCACACCTGCTCCTCAAAGGCTCCTCACATGGATCCATTATAATAATCCATCCCATGTACACATATATGTGCAGGTATGAAAGCAGGACTGTTGTAAGGTATGCAGCTAGTCAGGCTCCTGGACTGTGATACCAGCCTCTGATCAGGGACTCACGACTGGGTCCAGTGGTGTAAGAAATCCCATGTTCAATTAAACATGTACACACACACATACACACACACACACACACACACACACACACACACAGGATGAATGAATACAGTCAGTGTGTAGAAGTCTTAGGCCGCCCCTCATTTTGTTGGGGAAATAGGAACTAGGTGCAGTGATTTATTGAAACATGTGCAAACATAAAAGGAAATACAGCATATAAAGCAACAAAAAAAACCAGAGTTTGTACAATTCCAGTGAACTTGAAAGTCAGTATTTGTGTGAGCACCTTTATTCTTCAGCACAGCTCTCTGAGGCAGCTTTCTTGTTCTCCAGACGTCTTCTTTGGATGTTGCTGCCTTTTGTTCCGTCCTCTGTCACGATGATCCCACACCGCCTCAATGATGTTGAAGTCCGGGCTCTGCGGAGGCTGATAGTGCTTCATTGTGTGTTTTTCATCCATGTATGCTTTTATTGATATTCCAGTGTGCTGTTTGCGTGTGTGCGTATATATGTTTCACTGCCTCAAGACATTGCAAACCTACGCTGTTATTTTTTATTTTCTGTTTCAGTCTTCTGCATTAAGTACATTGAATTAAGGTATTCTGAAGTGTGTTATCTCAGCCTTTCCTGCCTGTCTTTGCTGGATTTTTTCCTATTTCTTGAGGACATGACTTTCAGATATGTATATCTACTTCTATCCCTGCCGCTTCTTCTTCTTTTGTCCTCCACTTGTCCAGTTTCCCCAGAAGTTTTAAGGATTCACGGCACACCACGATGAGATATGATGAGACACCTTGAAGGTGCAGAAATACCACCTATGCCTGTCAAACTGTGTTATCTATGGCATTTTACATAGACTCAACTAAAGCGATGGGAACAAGTGATATGTTTTTGTGACAGTAACAAAGTGCCTAAAAATGCAATTTAAATTTCGCAGTGCCAACACAGACGCAATCTTTCATTCATATTCACACCTGTGAATGTCTTCCTCTCTCTTCCATCAGTGTGTGTGTGTGTGTGTGTGTGTGTAACTCTGCTTGTGAGTTTCAGAGGTGGAGGCTCCTCCCGGCTCCATCTGCGTAGCTTGGAAGCGATCTAGCAATCACTCACCTGTGTGCAGTCCTGTGATTACTCACCTCCTACTTACGGCTGAAGGTCCCACTCAGTCAATGCCGGGCTGGTGTGCCTGCAGTGCTGGCGTGACTCAGGCTCCTCTTGCTTTGAAATTGTTCTGTTTGCTGTGGATTTACCCGTTTCTCGTCTTGTGCAGGCGCTTACCCTCTGTGCTGACGTGCTGTTGGGAGAAACCTGTGGAGAAAATTCTCTGGAGAGACATTTGGAGTGACTTCCCTAAATACAAATGCTGCACAGAAAGTCCTCGAGACCTTCTTACTGTGAGGCACCAGCGCTCGTTGCTGCATCACTGTGCTGACAAATTAATGATAGCTGCTTTCAGAAAACAACATTTTCATTTACATTTTAAATTAAATGAGCAGGAATGCACTAGTCCCTTGGATGAGTGATTAAACTGTGTGCAGTCCTGAATAATAAAGTGATGTTTCTCACTCTCACATCTGCCAGACTTAATTTGCACGCTTTCATTTTCATTGCATCCAGAATTCATCTCAGGTTTAATATTTCTATCTTTGAATATCGTCACTATCAAGTCACGCATTAAAACCGTGTGATGACCCACCTTTCGGTTTGTCTTTCCAGGTCACGAGACCCTGCAAAGACCCAGGCAGTCATCAGAGGTTGATTGAGGCCTAGAGAATATAAGGAGCAGACCTGGCCACTCTTCATCCCTCTTCTCCTCTCCTTCACATGGCGGGCAGCTTCTGAGGCTGATGGATTCTGGCTCACTGCTCTCACACCTGACTCAGTCATTTGCATTGTGTTTTGTAGGTGTCAGAAGTTGATGTTTACCTGTGTGGACTCCCTCATTTTATTCCCTCCATCATTATGCTAATTAATCTGAATCACTGAGCATGTACACAAAACACTCATTAATGTTTCACTGTTACCAAACAACACGATGAAGGGAGCCCTAAAGCACACACACACACACACACACACACACACAAAATGCAAACAATCTATGTCGGGGGAAAAGTTTAAAATTTCCATAATAAAGGGATGTGGCAGGGAACAGGCCACTCAGGGGAAAAGCTGAATTCATTCTGAAGTGTCAGGCGAACAGGACGACGACCCAAGGGACACTCGTTTTACAAGCAGCTCCACTTTATCTCTACACTTTGGCAAATGAGTTCCAAGAAACTGGAGCAATATAAAGTATTACCCGGGTTCACCCTGTTAGGTTTAATTATGCACAAGGGAGATAACGTCACACACACACACAGAATGGTAAAATAACTCATCTTAGGTAACGTGCCGGATTAATAGGCTAAAAACTATGGTTAGATAGAGAGGATATGTGGTGCTGATTCCGGGAACAGTTTTCCTCCTCGTCATGGAAAAGTCTTAAATAGCCTGTATGCTACAAGTCTTGAGCTAGTGCTCACACACATTCGTTCAGGATCTTCCTGAAGCTGAGACGTGGCAGCCGCCTGTAATAGTTCAGCAATAAGAGTAATGAAAAGATTGCATTACTTCCAGCCCGAGCTCTCGAAATCCTCAAAAAACGATAACAACCTTTTCATTTTTTTGCTTCTATCTGAGCAAATGATGCTTGAAATCTTTCTTCTCCCTTGCAAAAAAAAAAAGAAGAAAAAAGTAAAGATGTGCACTCGAGCATGCCCGATTCATTGCGGGAAAAGGTGAGAGGCAGACACAGCATTTCTAATTCATAAAAAGCACCCTCTGCTCATTGAAAGCCACTACAAAACTGGTGCTCCGATATGTAGCAAACGAGCAGCAGCTCCAGCGCAGGTTTGCACGGAGCTGCCCGTCATTATGAATTCCCAAACGCTGCATATGCACTTGGGGTTTTGAAGCCACAGAGATGAACCTGCAGGACTTTCCTGATCAAACTGGCTGTGTCGTCATTGTTTCCGCTGATGATAATCCGCTGAACACACAGAGAGGGAATTAGTGTGACAGACAACAGCAAACATTAGTTCTGTGGCGCCTGAACACACTTCACGCTATGAGGATGTCACAGTGGGAATCTGTCTGCAAGCCCAGCACACAAACACAAGCATTTGTTAACGTTACAGTCGCACAATAAGATTTTACCTTCATTATTGTCGCCAAAACAAATGTTGCTGAATTCTCGAGGCCAAAAAACACAGATTAAAGTTTTTTTTTCTTTTAGAATTTGAAACCATCTCATCTCCTTTTACCTTTGACCTTTGACAGCATAGAGTTGATACAATATTCAAAATATCGATAGCACTACATTTTAAATGACCCTGTGCCTGTTTGCTTTGTATTGCTTGTTCTGTGCCTGACCTTTAAAGAAGAATTCAAAGGTCAGGCGCACATTTAGAGGCTACATGCAATTGAATAACGCCAAAAACTGAGTGTCTGCTGTCTGGCCAGTTGTCAGCACCGCACTTCGTTTGCTGCGAGTTGCACTTGTGGGGTCTGAAAGTCTGGCAGCAGCAGAAACCACTGAGCTGTTCCACTCTGACCCGTCCTTCCTACGCCTCTCGCTCGCCTCGCCGCCGCTGCTGCTGGCAGAGCTCGATAAAACCGCGAGTGTTTCATTTTCCGCCGTCTTTGTGTTTGTTGGTGCTCCATTAGCGCCAAGGCTGTCAGGGGAGGAGGAGAAAGGAGTTTACTTTCTGACATGGAAGCAATCACCGTCCACAAGGAAACACTGCACAAGCGTGAAAAGTCTGCCCACGTTATGAAAGATATGAGGAGAAAGGCAGCAAACAGGATTAAACAAAGGCCGTCTGACAGTCGAAGCAGGCTCGGCACATTGCTGTGGAGTTAGATTCAGGGGTGTCAAACTCATTGTGCACTGTGGGCCACATGCAGCTCACTTCAGTCTTCAGTGGGCCAGACCAGAGAAACCTCCTTTCTGTCTGTACACAAGTTCAACTGCATATTGAATCCCAGACAAATCTGAATATAAGAAAAAAGTTGTATGTAATGTTTTTATACCACAGTCATCTGTCAGCACCACTGTTGGAGCTTAAAGTGTAAGAAATGTGTAAAACTACAGAAAAGTTCTGGTATTTTGTCCAGACTGTCCTGTAGTTATAGAAAAAACAGAAAATGCCCTTTTTAAATTTTAGTTTTACTGTGAAGCAAAAAAATTAATTCTATAGTGACAAAAACAGGGATTCCATAATCCAGCGGACCGGATCAGAGTCTCTGAGGGGCCGGTTCTGGCCCCCGGGCCTTATGTTTGACACCTCTGAGTTAGATTGATCTGAGTAACCTTTCAAGTAGGTAAATGCGGCATTATGAAACAAACAGGCTGCCAGCTTAACTTGCTCTATTTGATAGCATGAAAGTAATTACAGACACTGAAAATGAATTGCTTTGCCACAACGCAGCAATGTAACCAGTTCAAACAGAGACTTTGTTCAGCAGGTGTTTATACGCCCGTCTGGATTTCTGTCTGCCTGTGGAGACGCTTTGCTAACAGTGTAATACCACAGCTGTGCAATAACACTTTACAGATGTGCAGATGAGATTTTTAAAAAGTGGAGGCAAAATTTAAAAGAAAATCTGAAATTGGTGTCAGATTTCTAGAGAAATCGCACAAAGGACAAAAGACAAGGCTGACAATCAATACTGGATGCTCGTGGTTTCCGGGCATTAAAAACACGCGCGGAAATCACTGCAAGCACTCAGGAATACTTCCAGCAATCAATGTCTGTGAAGCGTGCCATCCACAAACGCAGGTCGCAGCTCTATCGTGCAGAAGAAGAAGCCATATGTGAACGTGATCCAGAGGCGCTGCTGTCTCCTCTGAGCCAAAGCTCCTTCGAAATGGACCGAAGCAAAGTGGAAAACTGTTCTCTGCTCAGATAAATTTGAAATTGCTCTTGGAAAACATGAACTCTGCATCCTGTGAACTGCAGAGGAGAGGGACTGTCTGACTTTTTTAATCAGCGCTCAGCTCAAAAAGACTGATGGTATGGGGGTGCAGCGTGCCTTGGCAGCTTGCACATCTGAAAAGGCTGAACTCAGAGCAACATAGGCTCCCATCCAACAATGCTGCAGCTATTACGACAAGGAAGACCCGGGACTGCTGAACAGCTAAACATTCCTCTCCCAGAAGTCCTGCAGCTGCTCTCCTCAGTTCCCAGATGTTTACACAGTGGTAAACATGACCCCGTCACAACTTTTTAAAAACATCTTGCTGCCATCAAATTCAATATCAGATCATAATTTTTTCTTAAAATAGTACATTTTTGCCAGTTTTAATATTTTCCACGCTCTCTTGTGAATAAAATATAGGTTTGTGAGATCTGCAAATCACTGCCTTCTGTTTTTATTCCCCCCAGGAGTTGGTTTGAGAGTAAAAACCTCTAAATGATGAACTTTTTAGTCCAAGCTTCAGATATTAGAAACAGTTCAGCATGCAGTCCAATATTACAGATTAAAGAAAGGTCTGATGGTTTCTAATCAGCACGCGACACTGAAACAGCACCGAGGTAGCATCCATGTAGGCTCCGGTGCTTGTTCAGTGTCTTTGAGCCTATTAGCTGAACGTTAGCAGGTGGATGTGTCACACACTATCACTGATGAAGGCTGCAAGAGTGCAGAAACTGTCACTGAGATTCAATTGCAGTATTCAGCAGTAATGCACCTCTATAGATTAAGAGCGGCTCCTGAATTAGAGCTGACTGACTAGTCGTTTCGTGTATTAGCTGACTGGAAAAATAAAAGGGCAAATACTTTTCAGCTTTATAGCAGATAAAGAGGATTAACGTCAGCTTTTCTTGTGTAAAGTTCTGCAGCATTTCTGTGTGTATTTATTTTTTGTAAACTGCACACCTCAGGTTTGGTTGCTGTTTACAAGACAAATCAAGCAACTTGAAAATGTCACTTTGGACTCCTGGAAACTGTGTGATATTAATTATTATTCACTTTTTCAGTTTATATAGAGAAAAAAAACACTCAGCTTGCTTCAGTGCAATTTCCATAATGTGTTTTCAGTTGGTTTTCCATCACTGTGAACACTGAACAATAAGTCAAGAGTTCACACATGAAATTCTCATCAACTTGGACTCGAACGTGACTCTACGAGTCTTCGGGGGAATCATTCCATCATGAGGGAACACATGTACCAAGCACAAGCTTCGGTCAGCATCCGCAGAAGGAGCTTCTGCTCATGATTCGATTATTGTTCAGTCTTAAAATATA
Source organism: Apistogramma diplotaenia (assembly GCA_015052665.1). Lineage (NCBI taxonomy): Eukaryota > Metazoa > Chordata > Actinopteri > Cichliformes > Cichlidae > Apistogramma > Apistogramma diplotaenia. The sequence continues at coordinate 16,247 of VOQJ01034277.1, read as the reverse complement.
ATTAAATGGGTCTTTGGAAACATAGTTTTTATTAATATTTACATATTGTTTTTGTCTATAAAAAGGTAATTCAGGGGTCATCCCAGTCAGAATAGACTTGATGCTCCTTTCCTGTTTAATGCAATAGTAGGTGAAATAAGACAGGCGAGACAAAAATGACACTGGAACCATTTGTTATAACATTTTTAGGTAGTTTATTTCCTTTTTATGATAAAAGCAATTCAAGACAATCGCACCGAGGCTGCCGAACGAGATTGCCTTGTGGCACATTGCACATTTGGCAGACCAGCCCTGTGATCAGAGCAACATTTGCTCCTTGGTAACGAAGTACCACAAACAAACTAAGAAAATGACTTTGCTATTCAATTTTAAAAAGATGGTTTCGGAAACGCGGAGACCCCCCCCCCCCCAGCCCCCGCCCCCCACAAACAATATCCCATTAGTTTTTTGTTTTTTTCTCTCCGCATTTCTTGGGAGGTGGTATTGGTGCTGACGTGAACGGCAGAGCCCAGCCCCTGCTTTAATGTGAGAGAAAAAGTCCAGATGCAGAGAAAGAGGCAACAGACTGGATATGCGAGACCGGAGCGCAGAAGCGTCAGGTGCGCACCGGCAGAGGGACTCCAAGACGCGCGGCGGCAAAGCTGGCTAAGGCTGTACACGTTTTTTTAGACAGCTTTAATGTACAACAATATAATATACACAACTAGGAAGGGGATTTACCGAAATCTTAAGACAAAGATACAGGAGACCGAAAATACTATCTGGATGGAAACGCACCACACCATAAAGCCCAGAACCTGCCACAGGTCCCTTTGGTAACGTTTCACGCTTAATCCGAAGAGCGAAGAATAAATCATGAATTTGTCAGAGTCTGTTTGGCTCTTGGAAGAGCCCTGGAACCTCAGCGCTGTGGAGGAGGAGGACGAGAAACTTTTGTTCGGGATCGGCACGGATAATTTCATCACGCTGCTGGTTTTCGGGCTCATCTTTACGCTCGGCGTGCTGGGCAACTCCATGGTGATCACCGTGCTGGCCCGGAGCAAACCAGGAAAACCGCGAAGCACCACCAACATATTCATCCTGAACCTAAGCATAGCAGACCTCTCTTACCTGCTCTTCTGCATCCCTTTCCAGTCCACTATCTACATGATGCCCACCTGGGTGCTCGGTGCGTTTATTTGCAAATTCATCCACTATTTCTTCACCGTTTCCATGCTGGTGAGCATCTTCACTCTGTCCGCTATGTCAGTGGACAGATACATTGCCATCGTCCACTCCAGAAAGTCGTCCTCTATTCGGGTGGCGAAGCACGCTCTGATTGGGGTGGTGGTGATTTGGATACTCTCTCTGGCCATGGCTGCGCCTATCATGTATTATCAGAATATTTTCCAGAGAGGGGAAAATCACACCTTTTGCTGGGAAGTGTGGCCAGATCAAAGCCAGAAGAAGATCTATGTGGTTTGCACGTTTATCTTCGGTTATGTGCTGCCTCTGCTGCTCATTTCTTTCTGTTACGCAAAGGTAAGAAATGCATTTCGCACGGGTCAGTAAATACATAAATAAAATAGAGGCATTACATCATAAGCGCTCAATTAGAGTAGAAAAGCGCTATATACTGTAAGAACTAGTCCGTTTACCATTTGCCTGCTAAACAAATTTACAATTTACTTCTGTATTCCTTGTTCACAGGTGTTAAATCACTTGCACAAAAAACTACGAAACATGTCCAAAAAGTCAGAGGCATCAAAGAAAAAGGTATGTATTATGGCAGCGTGCTGGATGGCTGGGTGCTGGGGAACAGCCATTAAACTGATATGGACAGCATACAGACAGATGAGCTGATGTAGCCTGTTGATGTATCAATGCATAGGACTTCACTGAAATAGCTGCCACATCAGGACCGGCTTATTTCACTGTTCACTAAACTTCAGCCCTTTTGTTTCTTTAACTGGCATGTGGTTGGAGTCGCAGCAGAGGTTGGGTGGATCTGGTCTTTAGGAGGATGCATATGAGAGCTGCTGACCACAGTCCAGCACTCATGACTTGGTGGGAGACTGGACTGCCATACAGAGAAGCATGGACTTCTCCTTTTTTTTTTTAGCCAGAATAAGAAATATAAATGTCATAATACCTACTGTTAACTGCTACACTTGAGCAAGGTAGCCAAAAGGCAATGTGCAATCAAAGTGCCATCTGGACTTTATTATGCCCTGTGGAGGTTCCCGGTAGCAGCTATCTGCAGTCACCGACCTGATTACAGACCCATCCTGTCTGTTACATGTCACAGCATCCAATAACTGCTTACAGTGTAATAAAAGCAGGAGTATGGACTCCCGGTCAGCTGGGAGGGGGTGGATTGACGTGCTTTCATGTGCACCACTCTACAAACATGCTTTTATGACATGAAACGTAAACAGCCGTCGCAGGTAAAAATGGGAATTTCTGATGTTCTGATGATTTATTGTGTTTGCTGTGCCGGGAATTTGGTGAGACGCGGTCACGCCAGTAACTTTGTGATAAACGGTCGGCAAACAAATCATTAAAGCTGGACTGTGAAGTAAATGTCAGAACAGGGCGTTTTCACACACTTCAGCGCTGCGTAAGGAAATAAAAGCTGGTGTCATACTGCCAACAACACGAACTCGACACTGAAAACTGCAACACTTACTTTTCATACAGGTGTGTAGCGTTTCTTTGGCAGGTTTGTCCAGCTGAATCCTTCACTTTCTCAGGTGGTGTGAAATGAAGGTAAAGACAGACACTGCAGAGAAAACACATTTTCAAGTGGAAACTGAAGCCTGTTCTGTCACAGGTACAGCGGTGATTCACATCCCTGGCTGCTTTCTCTGCCCGCTGAATGAGAAAAATAAGCAGGCTCGTACCAGTAATTTAGCTCACATTATGCCAATAATAATCTTGGCTGTAGTTTGAAGTGCTTTACACTCGCAGTCCCCCATGTTCACAGGCTCAAATGTATTTGGAAAATTGACTCTCAGGTGGTTTTGGAGTCAGGTGAGGCTCATTACTGAATGAATTTGTATTTTACAGCTTTTCACTGTATTTTTGTCTACAGTATATGAGGTCTAAAGAGATCTGCTGTGCTTAGTCAGTCACCTGATCTGAACACACTTCAGTGCTTTTCAGTAAATGGAGGCAAAGCTGAATGCAGAAGGTGGCTGCAGTGAAGTCCTGGCAGAGAATCTCCAGGGAGGGGAAACCGTGGTGACGCTCAGGGCTTCTACACCTCACACAGTCACTGACTGCAAAATGTTTATCCAAGTATTAAAAAGCATTAAAAACAATCCTCAATCAATGCAGATTTTTCCATTAAACCTCTTGACTTTAAGCTAAAAGTGCACCTCAATCACATACTGAAAGATTCAAAGTCGGCTGTGGTGGTGTGCAGCATCAAAACTACAGAAATCGGATCTTTGACCAAGAAATTATGGGCTGTCTTGTCCAGCAACACCTCAATTCGTCACACTCAGGAGTACAACTCGGAAGCTGACTAAATTATTTTAAGGATGATTTTATGTAAGAAGACATTATTTTTTGGTGAGGATGACCTGCTGTCAAAAATAATCAGGGAAATAAAATCTCCCAGCAGCTCTAGCTGTTCCCCACTGTTTCTAGTTTGTATGCTAAGCTAAACTGAGGGCTATCAGAGTGGTGCCAGCACATCAGCACATTTACCAAAATGCTGACTTCAACCTTTAAGGCTAAAACACTGGTTTCAAGCTTCTCTTTATACTGTTAGCACATAAGTCGTATTAGCAAAGGTTTCTTGTCCTGAGAGATGGAACAAATTGCATCTGGTGAAAAGGAAAAGGGGAGTTTGTTCAGAAATGTGTTTAACTTAGGTGTCAGCTGCTGTCTGTCAGGCCTGTGAAGCGTCTTGTTAAAAGCAGCTGGGAAGACCAAGGTTTTTCCCATGGCTGTGGTGAAATACAACAAATCTTCTTATCGACTTCAGCCTCACAGAGATGGAATCACGCAGCCTTCAAAACCCACAACACCAGACCGTGCCGACACCAAACCCAACAAACCGTAGGGAACAGAAACCTTTACTCTTCTTGGAAAAGTCTCTGCAAAGCTGTCACGTGTATGCAGGCAGAAAAATAATATGCAATTTAATAAGCTCTGGAGCTTATTTCATTTAGCAATAACGCCTGGATGTTTTGAACCAGAGGTGGAGGAGCAACACGTTAATCTGTGCAAGGTTTACGGGTTTGTGCAGACAGAGCACGCAGATGGCCGTGGATAGTTACAGAAATAAATAGTCGTTTTGAAAGGATTTAGGCTGTAATGGGCGCGGCTGAGACTAAACCCAGCATCACACAGCAGTGTCCCAGTGGCTTCTAGAGTCATTGGAAACGATGCTGAATGAACATTTAAAAAGAGTCGAGGAAAGCTGTAAATTCCCATTGATATTAGCATTAAAGAGCCCGACACAAAGGTCAGTTATGTCAGGGAGAGAGCAAAAACATAGCACAAACCAACTAAACAACATATCTTTATGAAGAAAAGCCATCTTTGTGTCCATGTGTGACTTTGCAAACTTAATTACCGCTGGATCGTTAAATAAACGAGTCCTTTAAAACATTTTAGTGACGAACGAGCAGCTTGTGACAGAAGGCCTTTCTGCCTCTCCGCTGCAGCCTCGCTGATGCCTCCCACTGGGTTTAGGTGAAGATATGAATTTGTTATGGACACCATCCAAACAAAGCACTGCTTTTACCATACTGCTGCACTAAAACTGTGGGAACCTCTTCACAGGCACTTTGTGTGTGTGTGTGTGTGTGTGCGTGTGTGTGTGTGTGTCATGGTTGGGCCAATTATTCAGGCTCCTATCAAACTAATATTTATTGTAACTTATCAATGCTACACTTTATTGCGAGGAGATCTTCAGGTTGCATAACGAGCATTGGACATTTCATCGGACTGCACAAATATTTGCCCTCACGCGTTATCATTGCTGCCATAGTGGGGCATTAACACGGGTGGCACAACTCGCTGTAAACAGCATTAAAATAACACTGCCTTCTGAAGCCCCTGTTGTGAACATTCTGCCTGTGCACACATCCAGCCAGAGCTGAGCAGTATTATCTGGAGTCAGGTTACTGGGTGGAGTGTCTGGCTCTTCCACTATGTCCAGCGGCTAACAACAGTGGCGGGTATACAGCGGGGTACTTTTTAGTTTTCTTTAGCCACAGAAATGTAGCTCGTCATGAAAAAGCTTTCAGAATGTAAAACAGTGCGTCTCAGACTGCACTCAGATGAGGTGAGGCGCCTCTGTACTCTGCTCATTTACTTGGAAATATTTTTCTCTTTACACTCTCCTGACAGCTGCACGCTCAGGTGGTTGGCTCGATATCATCTCTAACTTTTATCTCACGAAACCAGGAAAACAAAATTTCTTATTCGGGCTTTTTAATATTTCTGTTATCTGTGATGAGAGGTAATTAGTCCTGCAGTACCTCAAAGTGCAGAGGAGTGGGCTCGGCGAATCAAGGAGCATGTAATTAGTTTTCTATTTTCGCGGTGACACAGAAGCCGGAGCCTTTAGCGTCACTGATAGTCTTTTCTTAAAGTAATAACATCCTTTAATTGTTCTTCATAGCTGTCATTTCTTGATTTCATTTTACAAGCCCTGGCTGTAGACACAGACATGTTTCTGACACATAAAGTGGATGAAGTTCCTTCAGTGGCTCATTAAGTTTCAGGTGAAAACAGCTTAAGCAGCATGTCTGCTCATGCAGGGTTTTTAGGACTTACTTAAAACTATTTAAGCAGCAGTTTGAGGTCATATGGCAGGCCGTTTTAACATATAATAGGATTCACCACACTTCCATTCCAGATATCTGGAATTGATTTATGACTAGACGTACTAGTAATTTAAGATATCTTTAATTATATTTTGACTAGACAAAATACCAGTTTGAGATATCTCAAACTACATTCTGACTAGTCAAAATGACGTCAGATTTGCCATTGACTTGCATGGAGGCTGCAATTCAAGATATCTACAATGAATTACTGACTATCTGAAACTCACATTTCAGATATCTCAAACATCATTATGACTAGTCAAAAAGTGAATTCAAGATATCTTGTTTTGTATTTTGACTAGTCAGAATTATATTTAAAGATATCTTAAACTACATCATATTTCAAGATATCTTAAATGTAGTTTTGACTAG
>VOQJ01034272.1:2070-22328 GCA_015052665.1 Apistogramma diplotaenia | reverse complement strand
CATGGCTACCTCATGGGGTTAAAAAAAAAAAAGTAAAGAATGATAAAGTAGCGGGGGCATAAATTCTCATTTACCATGCTTGGAGGTAAAGAGAGTGATGCTGGCAAATTCACTCAGGATGATGTATTGGGGAGAAGGCACCTTGGGTTCATTACATACTTCCTTTGTTAAAGTGCCTTCTGTAGTCTTGTATCATTTGTTAGGAGGTATTTAGTCTGACTTGTCATTTGGAGCATTTACTTTGGTTGTTGGTTAGGAGCCAGCAGCTGCTTGAGCTTACATTTTATATAAGACGAGTGATATGTGAACTTAAATATAAGATTGGATGCTGGTTGCAAGCATTTATTGTGATTAGGATAAAAGTGTGTCAAAGATCATGTTGGTGCCAGAGTGGATATCCTTCTGGAGCACATAAGCCCCTCCCACCTGCTGTTCAAACCTTCTCTGTGCTGGGTGCAGCCAATCAGAGGAAAGTCTGCTTAAAGGGAAGAGAAGGGAGCTAAAATGATTTTTTTTCCTCAAAGGGATGAATTAAGGGGATCCATCAAAAACCCAGTAAAATTTAAATAAGCCTTTTTGACTGAATCATGTAAAGCTGCTTCAGTAGTGTCCACGATTAAAAACGTGGAGTTGGAAATGACCATAATAGCTCCACTTAAAATTTCCAACTGACTCCACAAACAAACACCATTAACATGATGATGTCATGCTGCACATTCAGTCACTTTCCAGCAAAGCCACGATTGTGGTCTTCACCAGAACGATTTGACAATAGCTCACCTGGATTCCTCATCTTCTCTTCTCAACAGCCCAAGTTCTATTGAAATGCATCGAATTGATTGCTGAAGTAGGGTTCTTGTGAGTGAAGAGAGGTGAACAACAGGCATTCGATAGCGAGCGGTGGACCAGTGTGATAGCCAGGGAGTGTGCACCACTCCAATCGGTAGACTCTATTGTTGTGCATTGCTGCCCATGACAGATCCTGCTATCGAGCCACTGGCAGAGTACCAGAGTATTGTCTGGTTGACAGCTGCCCCATCAATCCCTGTGTGTTACTAATGACTATGGGCACTAGGGGGCAGTATGATTCTCTGCTGGCTCTGGACCAGATGGGAGAGAGATGCACTGATGCACAGCACGCTGAGATATGCCTGATGAATCTATGAGATAGAGCAGTTAATAAAAGCAAGAACAATGAGCTGTTATTGGAATTCAAAGCTTAATTGAAATCTAAGCATCAGATCAAAACATTCAAAGACATGTTTGATTATTAAATCTTATCAATGCAAGCAAAGATTCCTTGGGGGAAAGGGAGAACATTTCCTTGCATTTATTGTTGCATATCAGTAGAAAAAGACATTTGGCATACAAGACAATAGCTGTGCAATCTCTATCAAAATCAATGCAACAAAAGAAGTTCCTTTAAAGACAGAAAGTAAAAAAGTAATAATGTAGACTAGCTAGATGTGAAGTGCACCAGACTATCAAGAAATGCTACAAACAAAGCCATCCATATGTCTGACTTCCTACTAATCTTTCTTCTTTTTTCACATCATAGTATATTTTAAATGAATATAAGCAAGTAAACGGTCAGTCCTTTGAGGTTTCAAGGAAGTGATAGCATTACTGAACCATTCCTCATTAGTGGGGGGTTTTAAGACAAAAGCCCAGCCGTCAGGCCAGCTCCCTCTCTGTCTGGCAGTTCTGGGTCACCACCAGCCACACTGCAAAAAAAAGAAAAAAAAAACCCCCACCATTACCAGGCTGCATTTGCTGCAGAAATAAGACAAAAATACTGCTGCAACATCAAAAGAACAAATAAATCTTTAATCTCGAGTGTCTTTGAATTTCTTCAAAAGTTTCTTCGGGTTTGGTAATAACGCACGAAGCGTGGAGAGGGACAAAGAGTGTGTTTCTGTTTGTTTGGGACGGTGACTGTTTATATCTTTGGGGAGCAAACAACATGGGAAAATGAGGCTGAAAGAGATGTAGATGATGCATTGCATCGTTTGATGTTACTTGCTCAGTAACTATCAGAGGTAACATCTATGTGATCTGTTTTTACATATATCCTGATGCTGTAATCTTCCAAGAATAGTCGTCTTATACCTTCTTATGTGTTCTTTCCATTGGATTTCATTATTCAAAACAATCTGGCAAACGAATTCAGCCTGTCAGATGCACCCTGACAAACATGCTGAGTCGACCTGAGGAAATCCATCAGTTCCAGGCCCACTCTACTTTGTCATCAGTGTGATTGACAGCACACAATCTGAAAACCCAGTTTTGAGGTCATGTGATGGCCACTGAAGCATATCCATAATAGTGGAGCGGCAGGCGGGTGGGACACCAGGTAGAAGCATCTGCTCTGGGTTTTTCTAGAACACACACTGCCTGTGGCGCTGCAGGCTTGGCTGGCCAAACATCTGTCTGCGGTGTGCAGGCCGGCTGGATGAGCAGACCCGCAACCCAGCCAGCCAGCCAGCCAAATGAACGTCCTGCACACATGAATGTCCTTCAGGAATATGCGGGTTAATGTCTTCGTTATCTCAGTCGTACTTTACTTGTTCCTGTCTGGGGTATCGCTTTTTCCAGAGCTGCTGTCATTGTTTGTTTCTTCGTTCTGCAGCAATCCCTGAAGATAAAGACCACATCCTCTAAAGTTGCACGTTTGTTAACGCTTCATTTCTCGTGAAGCAAATTTATTATTCCAACATCACACGACTCAGAGTATCGATGCCGCCGGTGAACTCTATTTGTGCGTATTTAAACCAAATATTTGCCTTTGTTTTTACAGTAAGAGGCCATGTATATTCTTAGCATTGAAGAATTTTACACAGTCATGAAAATTGCTGCTCAGTTTGTTTTTTCTAACTCTCTGACCAATATGTTTTATATTTCAAGCAAACTTGATATTGTAAATAAAAAGCATTGCATGAATGAATTCCCTTTGCATAAGGAATGGGCGCTAACTCTGCATGAATGCATTCCAGGGAATGGACAAGCTAAGCTAATGCTACAGAAAGGGAAAACAGTTGGAGACTGCAGCAAAACCAAAATGACTGCAACTGTGTGCAATGAACTTGTGATCTTCTTGCCCTTGAAATGGTTGCTTCAAAGACGAGGACCAGGTCTGCGACAACTCATGTTGACAATGAAACGGTAACCTGCTGGAGTCAGTCAGTCTGCAACTGAATGGGGTCAAGATGGCAACTACTTGAAATCTGTTAGCAATAATATAGTGATTAACTGTGATAAGTGAGCAGAAATCTGAAGTCTTTTGTTGCAAATTTGTGACCATCTAAATATATAGAAATGCACACTAACTACTTACATTTAGAGTCCAGCCAGAACCTCCTAGATATGAAACAGAAATTAAGAAATTCCTCCACAAATAGTGACACAGTTGTGGCAGGAAAACAATTTACAGTAACTGCAAGATGAGACTGGTGCAGACTGACTCAGATTCTCTGCATTAATGAGGTAGAAAGCAGGTATTTGCAAACCTTTTCTGACGTGTGAGAGTTATTGCATTCATTCTAACGACGATTGAAAGTGGTCACCCGGAGGTTGGGGGTGTTGCATGCTCAACCCTCTGCTCAACCCTCTGGGCAACCAATTGGTTGTTGCAACTATGTGCAACCGGTTTCCAACAGCAAAACGATTCAGTGCGAACACTGAGTTTCCTCGTTGCAGGGAGGTTGCTGTCCCTTTTTTAAACTAGTGTGACTGAGGATTACATGCTCACAATGACAATTAGCATCCTAACATTTCAGCTTTTACTCATTCCGTTAACCACAGCTGACAGGGATGCCATTGGTTTTTCATGCATTTTATTAAAAATTGTTACAAATTAACATTTTGACCTGTTGATGCCACTAAATGGTGAGATAATTGATAATTGGAATGGTGGATATAGTGCTTTTCTACTCTACGTTGAGCACTCAAAGTGCTTTACACAACATCCACCCATTCACACAAGCACTTCTTTCTAAGCTTAAGTGTCAAAGCTGTACACAATTTCAGGAAATCAGACGTGTTTCTGACAGATTGACAAATATCAATATGTTTTAAATATGTTTTAAATATCAAAACCCTTTTTAATGTTTCTAATGCCATTTCTGACTTTTATATACAATCTCAATGGGCTTAAAATTCACAGGTTACAGAAGTGTAGAGTGTAATACTTCTGTGCTCAGGATGGGACCTGCTGTGAAACAAGAGGCAGCCATGGTAACCTGGCCAGAAGAAACTTTGCCATCACTATCATGTCATTTGTGTGCTGTCTCCCTGTGAAGCAGGCTAAACATTTTCAAGATAATTACGAGGGAGTACAATTTGACAAAAAGCAACCATTAAATGTGGTCTTAATGAATCCAAAACATTCTTTACAGGACATTTCTTTTGCATAATTAACACACATGTTGCATTTACTGATAAAAAAAAAAAAAGAGAAGAGGTTCTAATGCCCTCAAGAAAACCTCCAGTTACTTTTAACTTTGTAGTAACAACTTTTCAGGGGCAGTTATTGCCTCTTTCATAAAAATAAATAAATGTCTCTGTTGCTGTATTATTTCACTTGAGTAGCACCAATAGGAGTGAAAACAACAAAAACACCATAACGGCACAACACTTCACACAGCTCACGCCAACAGAAAAGAGCAGCATGATGCATCTCGCCCCCTCGTCCCCTTCTAATCCAGCCTTGCTGACAACAGATGGCCGTCTCTCCCACAATGCCATGCGGTCGCAGATGTCAACAGAAGAGGTGACAAACACTCTGCAGGTGTCTGTCCCTCTGTGTCCGTGGTGTACGCGTGCGTTTGTTTGTGTGCGTACATCAGGGGACAAAGAGCATCTTTCTTGCTGGGAGAGGCGTGTGTAATTGATAGCAGAGGACAACCTGCAGGAAGGAAGTGCCATCATATGCTAAATGGATGGGTAGGCACAGTCTGGCACGAACTGTTGGGACAGATGCGATAGAAGTCAACATTTCTCATCGTGAAATCTTATATGAGTGTGTGCAGCACACAGGCATTGTTTCTGAAAGCCCTGAGATCTGTGTGGTCACTAACGCTTAACAGCTCACAGAGTGGTCATGCCATCTCTGAGCGAGATCACATATTCATGTTCTTTATAAATCCTACAACAAAGAGCAAAAGTATCCTATATCACCACGTTATTTCATGCTTTAGTATTGGACCACTTTTCACTGCACTGGTGCAGACTGTTTCCTTTCCCTGTGCTCTGGCCAGGCCAGGCGTGGTGGTTGGCAGGGGCAGGCAGAGCCAGGTGAGCAAGCTGCTGGCCAGGTGCCCTCCAGAAGCTCACTAGACTGACCAGATACCAGATGGCTTTGGAGCACCAGCAGGCTGGCGAGTACAGCGGTACACACACACACACACACACACGAGTGCACGCATAGCTGCTCATGCAAGCAGACCTTCTCACACATATTTTATATGCATGTGCACGCAGACAGTCTGATGCGTGCTATAAAAAGTAGAGCATTAGGAAACACTGTGGCCCTCCAGTGAGTTTGGAAGTGAAATGCTTAATGTGCTTTTACTGTAGTTCTCTCCCAGCAGGCCAAGGTAGAACTCATGCACAACAAGGCGATGTACAAGTCTCTGCACCTCGGAGCACACATAAATGTCACTCACAGAGTCTAAAGCTGGACTACATGAGGACGAATTTTCAAGTTTATGAGGCTCCAGTTGTGGTGCATAAAGATTTTTGGCATGTGAATCAAGCTACTAGTGGAAACTTTTGCTGCACTTTAAAGCGGTATCATATTTTCTAAATATGGGTCTGCTAAGCATTCAGATGTTTGTATATAGTACGCTACACTGTGCGAACAATGATTGAACACGGGTTGAGGTTTATTCTTTTTCTTTGATCTACTTGCAAAGAATTCTTTTCCAGGCTCCGTGAGCATCATATAGGAATTAGAGACACTCAAAAACAACTTTTTGCGTATTTAATGAGAAATTTTAAATTTTGCTTTATTATTTAACGTGATTCACACAGCTCATGTTTGTATTCTTCATCATAAATCGGCTTGCTTCAAAGGTTTTTTGATTTCGATGTCAAATCCCCTATGGACGACTTCTCCTCTTAAACTGTATTGATCTTAAATTTAACAGAAGAATATTTAAACTGTAACAATGTTCCTCATCTTATTATTATTATTTTTTACTTTTGATGTTAATACCCAGTAATTTCCTGTTATCCGCCTGTTGAGGACCAATTCAAAGCCTACAGTTAACAAAGAGCTCTTACAAAGGTACTTTTACAATTTAAATAGTAAGTCAGGGTTAAAGTGACATGTTATTGTAGTAAAGGTCAAGTTAAAACAGAATTCACACCAGGTCGAGTCAGATCCTTTCCATTGTAGAGTTTTAAAACTTTAATATATTCCATTTACTCTTTTACCTTGCCAGTAGGTCCACCATATCTGACAAGACCTGCCAGCTTTTGAAGCTAATAACACAGCAATTCTTCTATAGGTTAATACAGTCTCAAGAACCTGTTTAAACTACTGACAAATTACATCCTTATAACAGCTTCTGCTTGTATGGGTTAACACAGCAGCTCCCGAGAGCTGAATATGGCTAGTTGTAATTCATACATACAGTTTAATGTGTGGCCTCCATATAGAAACAATGACAGGAGTTTCATCTGCATTAGCTGAAGGTTCATAAGCCGCACTGTGCCGGAGAAGACGAATCGGCCGTCTGTAAATATTTATTCAGCATCTCTATAATTAAACAGAGCCAATGCATCATGTCAGGCTTACATGTCTGATGATACCCAGTCACACACAGTGCTGAATAATACAGTGGGGGGAACAGCTTGGTCAAACATTTGTTGTAGATCCAAGAGAGAGACAGTGAGACTGAGACAGGGCGAGAGAGCAACGAAGTGGCGAAGAATAGATGTGTCCAACATGTTAGACTAGTAAATAGTTGATTGATGAATGCAAGATGACATTTGCCAGTGTGATAGTGGGAAAGAAATAAACAGATGAAGTCATAAATACAAGATGTTACAGTGGAGAACAGCTGATAGATACACTATAATGCCAAAAGTATTCGCTCGTCTGCCTTCACACGCATGTGAACTCGAATGGCATCCCATTCTTAATCCATGAGGTTTAATATGATGTCGGCCTTTGCAGCCATAACATCTTCAACTGGAAGGTTTTCCACAAGGTTTACGAGTGTGCTTATGGGGATTTTTGACCATTCTTCCAGAAGTACATTTGAGTTCTGACTGGCTCACAGTCTCCACTCTAATTCATCCCAAAGGTGTTCTGTCAGGTTGAGGTCAGGTCTCTGCAGGCCAGTCAATTTCTTCCACACTAAACTTGCTCATCCATGTCTTTATGGACCTGTTGGTGCACTGGTACGCAGTCATGTTGGAGCAGGAAGGGGCCATCCCTAAACTGTTCCCACAAAGTTGGCAGCATGAAAGTGTCTTGGTATTAAGAGTTCCTTTCACTGGAACTAAGGGATTGAGCCCAACTCCTGAAAAACAACCCCACGCTATAATCCCCTCCACCAAACTTTACACTTGGCACAATGCAGTCAGACAAGTACCGTTCTCTTGGCAACCGCCAAACTGAGACTCGACCATGGGATTGCCAGATGGAGAAGTGCTTCATCACTCCAGAAAACATTGTCTCCACTACTCTAGAGTCCAGTGGCAGCGTGCTTTACACCACTGCAACCGACACTTAGCACTTAGCACTTAGCAAGGAAATAAGCTCACAACGATCACACGACTTTCTCGACAGCGTGACTTTCAGATACTGTTCACAGACAGTGTTTCAGACCTCCCATGTATTCTTTTGGTCCACACTTGTCCAATTTCCTTGCACACACGTGCCAGGTTTTTGGCTAATAGCTCTTTGGCAATCCCATTGTTGGTGACATCTGAAAATCTCTGGCGTTTTTATAGACTGGACTTTGCAACAGGCTGCTACTAACAAATATAATTTAAAATGGGTTCTTTGCTTATGATTCATAGGTCAGAAAAAAAACAGCCAATGTCCAAAGCCTGGCGAACTAATGCTTGAGACCATTTTAAAAATATAAAGAAATGAAACATTTGTCTGCTCTATAATGCAAACAGTGGAAAAGAGGAACTTGTCCTTGCTCACATGAGAAGGAGATGGCCTCCTTCAGTAGTGGAAATACTTTTAATCGAGGCGAGCTGGGTAGAGCATGCAGGAGACTGCAGACATGATCCACCACTTACTCGCTTTGAATTCACCAGACAGTTCTCAGGTGTCCTTACATGGGTGCAATCAGACATCACACAGAGTAGACCATTACTAACCCACTTATTCAACCATGTCTCATTCAGCTGCACAGACATTTGTGTTCTCACATACACCTCTGTTGGGTGATGTCCAGAGTTCACGGCTGCAGGGCGCGTGCGAAAACAGCTTCAAGTAGCTCATTAATTCCTCTTAACTTGATTGCTCACTGAGCTAAGTATTTAAAAAAAAAAAAACAGTCTCTCACTACATGGACCTGTTAAGCTCCAGACGCCTAACATTGCTTACTCATTCAACAGAAAAAGAGTGACACAAGCCACGGGAGTCCTTTTGCTTGCTTTCTGTCAAATACAAAGCCAACCCTGGTTGAACTTCACATCTCCTGAGGAAAAAAAATGGAATAAGTCTCTGGCATACTTACAGTAGGAGTCATGCTCTTTATCACACCTGATGGTACTTTCTTTCACCGAACAAAGAAAAAAAAAGTGGAAAGTTGCTTGTGTAATATAGTGTAATACTATATTGGTTTATTCTGTATTAAATTAAAAATATACCGGCGTCAGACCGAGGACAGATCTGAACCGGCAGCAAGCAGCACATGCAGACTATGAAGCACTGATCTATAAAAATGACTTTTAAAACCAGTTTAGCAATATAAAAGTATGGATTAATAGAAAGGTGACTAAAATTAGCATCATGTATTTCTGAGTTGTGCATGCTATAGTTTTTCTAGTGGGTCCACAGCACAATATACCAACATAATGAGGTATAACCTCAATACAGGAATATATAAACATTAAATCATAATCCATCCATCCAGCATTTTTCAGCCTACTGTAATAGCAGTTCAGATCTCTTGTTAACATAGATTCAAACTGACAGTTTTAAGCAGACCTGTAAAATTACTCAAAGAAGCATGAGCTGCAAATCTACTGCACTTTCAGACGCCATTGTTCAATTTCCCTCAGCCTGCCGTGTTTCCCCTCCATTTGTTGCTATTGTAAGCCTCTAACTATGTCCCTGCCTGCGTGCAGTTTGTTTATTAGCATGCTGGTTGCGTCTGGATTTGAATCCATGTGGGAGCTGCCATTTCTGATCGGAGACATTTCACGCAGATATAGAGCAACGTTTCAACCTCTCCGGGTCCCTTGACAACAAACCACGGACAATCTTCATCCATCTTCCCTCTGTCTCGAACCAATCAAATTTGTGTGCCATGGGAGAGCAAAGGAGTCCCATGTATATTTCAACAAAATATCTCAGCCAATCTGAATTGCAAAACTTGGAGGACTGTGACATTTAGAATGAAAAATTGATCTCGCAAACAAACCGTTCTCGAATAAATTGCTTTTAATCAAGATGTTGGTTTGACACGCCTGCGGTGCCTCTATCGCATTTTAATATTTTTATTAATACATGGCATTGGAAATAATTAATATTGTATTGTCCACAGAGACAGCTTCATTAAGTATTCCACTATAAATATTCTATTGGCTCTGTAATGCTTTTTCGACTTTTTGTCAACTTTGAAACATTTTTATGATACCCTAAAAAAATCCTCCATTAACTTTAAGCTGGATTTCATGAAATGATCACCTTGCTTAGTTTTCTGGTTGGTTAACGTTTGAAACATTGAGAGATACAGGCGTCTCTTGAGTCACGATATAGCCACCCTGACTGGATCTAAGATGGATTGTTTTAAATCCTAAGTTTGCACTGATGAGCGCAACTCGTCTGTGACAGGTCTCTGCTATGGGAGGGCTCGACTGAACTGGTTGCAACATTTTAAATTCCTTTATGAAAGCAGGGCTCGCTCAACTCCTCTGGCACTCTGCAGTCAAATTGCCGCCCTGCATCAAATACGTCACTGTTACTGCAGAGTTTTCTGAATTTCTGTCGATCTGAACGGCAGATTTGGAAGGTTCATGCTGGACTCTGAAGGTGGTGAATCTGAATGTTTCTGTTTAATCTGAACTGTTCGTGTAAATGGCAACAGATTGGTGACTTTTCACAATTAATTGCTCCATTATCGTGAACAGATTGCATTGAGTTGCCAACTTGATCATTTGCAGACTGACTCAGTCTTATTGCCATTTTATCACCATCTTGTCACACCAAATTTGCTTTGAAGACGGCAACTGACTGCAAATGGTCACAGAACTAGTCCCCATCATTGACAGCAATGCTTTAAAAGGCAACGAGATTGCACATTCATTGCACACAGTTGCTAGTAGTTAATTCATTTCTAATAATTCATTTTGGTCAACTTAATACATTTATATGTATTTAAGGTACTCTAAGGTTGTTTTTTATTATTCTGTGTTTGCCTTGTGCTGTACAGTATACTCTGAGTGAATTTTATCTTCTAGAAACTACACAGACACACATTCACTCTGACTATAATACCACAAATCTGTATTTGTGTTACACTGGTAACAGTAGATTTATTTTGACAAGCTCAGTCAATAACGCAACAAAAAATGGATGGATGTTAATTTTTTTCCTGGAGAGATACACTATGTTGTTGTGCTCAAAAGTTAAAAAGTGGTTTTAATACGTTAAATTTCATAGTTTTTAAATTGTAATTTCTTGTGCAACCAATATTGTAGCAGCCCATGCTGCAAAGATTCTCTTGCTTATAAACCTTGAAAACTTTCACTGGAATGCAAAAGTTCTTTGTTAACATTTCTTTCATCTGTGGTAACTCAGAGGTTCATACATATGAATAAGTTAAATTGTTTTCTGTTCCCTGACTTTTGCATGCATGCTGGTTGAGAGTCACAGGGTGCTAAACGACATCTCACTCCCAGGTTTTATTATTTTTACAGCTTACCTACCACTTTCAGGCTGGAGGTAAACACAGACACTTTAATGCTGTCTTAAGTTTCCTTTGGTAGTCATACTCATGATTTTTATTTAGGATGAAACTGCATTAAGTTCCAGTACAATCCACCAGCACCAAAACTAAATCTCTGTCTATTTTACTCACAACCCATCTCCCACCATGTCTTTTTCTCACACAAAGTGCACACAAATAAGTGTGCATGCACACGCACGTACACGGCACATGTGCTCCCTTACAGAGATGGATGGCATGCGTTGCTGCCTCTCTCTCCTAGGCTAGCATCCAGGTGCATAACAGCTGGGGAAGCCATGGAGAGTGTGCTGGGAAAGGAGGGTTGGGGACTCAGTGGACCGGGGATGGGTGGATGGATGTGGGGCCGGGGGATGTAAAGGATGCTCAGGAATGTTATAAATTTCTCAGAGGTTCTCAGGGTGCTTATGGCTGCTTCCTGTCCTTTGCAACAGAACTACTAATCTTCACTGTTGCTGTGGTGGTGAGCTCAATTTCATCACACCCTCTTGGTCACAATTACTTTTTCCCTCAGAGCATAAACTTTGCTCTTTGCTCCTTCTCTGTTGATGGCGTGGCGTGGCGATCTGAATAAAAGCAAGATTTTAAAAAGAAGAGGTAAAGCTCAAAAGAAATTTGTTGCATAAGCGGTGCTTCATTTAGGACCGAGAGATGAATCGCAGGGACTCAAGGGCATAGTGACTTACTATTCAATAGGACCAACTGTCAGTCACTTGCGATAAATGGCTCAAAAATATGCAACCAGTGTTTAACCACAAATCCTCAAGTGCCAGGCAGAAAAAGGCTGATCGCTCTTTTTCGAGCAGCAGGCACCTTTCAGGGAAACATACTGCCATTGACTCTAAATCAAAGTAATGGATACGGCTCCCTGCTGCTCTTCAGAATTCAAAAAAGAAAGTTTAAATACGTTGACTAATGTCAAGAGTTACTAAGCTACTTTAGCTTGAGGTCACAGGCCGCCATGATTGATTTGTTATTATGACATTTGTTGATTATTTTCGAGCCACTTTTGAAAATAGTGTTAACCATTTTTATCAATCTAAGGCACTGACATTTTAACAAATCTTGATTCTGAAAATCTCTTAGGACCAAAATTATTTAAATGTCATGTTATTTCACAAAACAAGGTATTATAAAAAAATTATCTTATGCTTTGTAATACCTTTAATAGATTCAACTATTACACAAGTAAAAAGCCAATCGCAAACAACAATGAAACTAACAGACATACAAGCATAGCAAGATTACACCTGTATGTGTCAAGTTGTACATGTTTTCTTAGATATGCGGAGAACTCTGTCAAGGTCAGGACTCCACACAGAACAATTAATCACTGAGCCAACCTGGAGGATAAAACACAATTTTCCAGCTCTCCATATGTTGCAGGGTTTATACAAGGCTTCATGCTGTGTCTATAGGTGATGTCTGTGGAACGTTTGAATGGTATGGGATGGATTCGCTGAGCAGAAAGCAGTGGGGTTCAGGATGACTGATGGCTTGTGATGTCCCACTGAGCATCATGGTGAACTTTCTGGATGCGATCCGGCCCGGTGGATTAAGATTGTAACCAAATGAGCTGAAAACAATATACAACAGAGCAGAAATGCTGCAAAGGTACCGCGAGACTTATTTTCACTTCCAGATGTGATTTTTCGCTGGTTCGTGAAACAGTGAAGTATAGGGCACACACCCGAGAATACCCAAACAGCCCCCCCCCCAATCCACAACCACACACAAAAACCCCCCTAAAACCCTTTCATTATCAGTCTGCATGTCTCATGTTGACAAATCCACTAAAACCACACACATACACTTGGAACCGTATCACGGGTGTGCGTGGGTACCACATCTCAGCATGCCATCCATCATGTGGTAAAGCCACAGTAGGCAGTATACTGTGTGTTTGGCCTCGACTCCTCGTTCAGCCCTCATTAGCCATCAATCACCTCCTCTCCACTGGCTGCCTGCATGGGAGGAGACCTCCTGACTTCACGTTCTAGCAAGATCTTCAATTTGGCACTTGAAACACCAATCCACACAAATGCAACCACACATACAAAACAGTAAGAAAAACATACTTGCTCATCCCCATTAAGATTACGTCAAAGAGTTTTAGAGAAACGCTTACTCAGGTCAGGTGGAAGGTCTGCATGTTCTTAAAGTTAAATATCTAGTTTATCCTGTTTATTCTTTGGAATTGACAGGGAGAATCCTTCGATGCTATAAACACTATAAAGGGTCAAAAATCTTTCCTTATTAAAATGATTTCAAATGAATATTTGAAAATGAAGCCAGTTTGGGCAGCAACCTGACTGCTGCTGAGGCCACAAAGCACCGGATCCCTATAGCACGTCTGACCCACAGGAGGGTGAACGCCCGTGGCTAGTTTTGGCTAAGCCCAGTTTGGTGCAATGGGCTAAACACAGGCTGCCAGTAGCTCACCAATGAGCTTGTCCTCCAGTCGAGGATCCAGAGTGGTGCCCTGGTGTTTATGTTCCCAGGGAAGTTGCTGTATTTTTAGAATTTATCTATCTAGTTTGTCACTGAACACCTTACCAGTTGTTGCACTTGAAAATGTGGCTCCTGGGATCACTGTGGCATACAAAGCCCTCCACCATCCAGCTCACTTTTGGGTTGGTTTTCAGCAAAGTGTTAAGTTGCTGGAATAGAAATTAGCACACAAGTTCAAAGCGGTGATGTAATAATGAAAATAATCATGTTATCTGATTTTGTGCATATGCAAATTTCATTGTTTAAGTATGTGAGATTTTCTATTTTCTTTTCTAACTGTGTCACAGAGAAAACCTTTCCACTGACATTGTGCAGTTAAAGCTTTCTAATATCTATATAAATGTGCAATTGCTTTTAACTTGCCGTCCCATTCAAGCTGTCTATCTCTACATTCAGCAAGCATGTGTGAGTTTCCATCTGTTCAAAACAACCATGTTTGTTTGAACTAGAACAGCCACGCGGCGGATTACAGGATGCTATCACGGTAAAGGGTGAGATTGCAGGAGGTGGGATGGAGTTTTTTTCTCCATCATCGACTTCTTCTGTTGAGTTTTCACCGTCTCCCAGGGACATAAGAAGGCTTTGTGTATTTTTTCTTCTTCACCTGCTGGGCAGTGTATGGAGGCCATTACTTAACACTGATAGCTGCAATGGCTTTTGTCCTCGGCCTGGACGCTGCACAGCTGAATACACTGTAGTGTTAAGGAGATGTAAGGTTGCGCGTTTCCTGGCACAGCGAGATACAGAGTGTTTGATTTTGTCTTTCACTGCAAGGACTTTCTCCATCCCATTCTGCTGGATAACCTATGTACTGTATACTTGCAGCTTTGCTTAACCAAAGTGGTTTGTGGCTCACAATTGCTCAACACAGTGCTCACAGGTTTGGAGTTATTTACCTTCACTGTGTCATAAATCATTCTGAACTTTGAGATTTGGGCATTATTACCGAATGCTGCTGATAAAAGGAGAGCATTTCCCCCGTCATATCCTTTACCCCAAGACTCTCTCGCGCTTCCCCATCCTCTCGCTCGAACTCTGATTCCTCAACTCCTATCTCTTCCACCAGCTCTGCTCGTCTATCTCTGGCCCCTGTCTCTTTTGCTATTTTTCTTTTCCTCCCCACTGTTTCGCTTTATGTGTGTTTGAGAGAGACAGACAGAGAGAGGCCTGACACATGGGCCCAGTTCCTTAATAATGTCATTCGTTGTGAACGCTATTAGCAGATTACCCTTGGCCCAGGGCAGCCTAGCCATGTGCAGGAACTAGATAACCTTGTGTTCGGTAATTTAATATCAACACTTCCCCTCTTTTCTTACCACGCTTTACAACACACAAATACCCTACTTGTCCCCTCCGGTCCTATTTCTTGAACAGAGAGGGAGGGAGAGAGAGAGTTTGGGTGGGGGGTGGGGGATTACAAGATAGTGACTTCTTGAAGATTTCTTTCCTCCACTGAGAAGTGTGTCAAATCGCCCCTTGTCCATGGGTGTGAGAAAATACATAAACAGGCTTATAGTGAAAATTCCATCAGATTTAATGCAGTGAATTTAGCTCAGCACAACATCAAAGGAGCCGCCCATCTTTTAAAAGGCCCTGGATGGGAATAATGGCACCCCCCCCCCCACCACCACCACCCTGGGCTATCATAGATGTAATATTTACCACATATCAGGCCAATAGGAGAAAAGCGCAGAGGAAATTTCTTGTCACACAGTTTGATTTTGTAAAGAGTGGGTTAGAGAGGCAGGGCCATGCTGCACAGGAAAGGAGAGATCTCCCACTTAAAGGACCAAGCCATTCTGGAATCAAATCCCACGCTTTATCCCCCACAAGCTGATTCACAATCCTGCATTAGCGGCTGTATCACACCTTGTCCTGCTGCTAGTCTTCTTGCCGCCGCCCGTGAGCCAAGCAGGGGCGAGAGGGCCAGACAGCACAGCCCTATCACTCACTGGCACTCTCTCACACCGGCATTACCACGCCTTTATCTCATCTCCTGCAGCCCGCCACAGCCGGTCGCCTCCCGGTCCTCCAGGCTACTTTACTAATAACCTAATCCTTATCAGTCACTGTGCACCTCTGCCTGTGATCAAAGAGCCAATTAATGGAGCGGGGAAAGGTGAAGCATTCAAATAATGGAGACAGCTGTTTTTCTCTGTTTGAGAAAATCCATTTTGTATTGTTATCGGCTCCGAGCAGTCCCCCCCCCAACTAGCGCTTAATTCAAGTTGCTGACTGCTTCTGCCTGGCTTGATAAGAGAGAGTGAGAAAAGATGGGGAAAGAGCCAGAGGAAGATGAGGGAGGGGGAAGAAAAGAGCTCTGGTCACAATGAACTTTATGTAGAAGAATGTGGCAGGAATATCACAGCAGTCCAACTCATCCCCGAGCTTTATCAACTCCAAAGTGGTTGAACACAGAGATAAGGCTAGGAGATGGGGTCATAAAAAGGCAGAGCTTACAGAGCTGATGAGCTAGTTTGTGGCTTTACTGTCATTTGTTTTGAATGGGAGCTGATTCAGGCTCTTTGACGTCCAGCAGTATCTTGTCGTGCAAAAAAACAGAGGTTAGCTAGGGGTTAATTGCACTGGTGTTAGAGCAGCACATAAAAACCATCATCAAAGGCTGATATGGTGACGGCTTTGTTGTAATGTAGATCATCTACTTAATTTTAACAGTTCATCGAGCCCTGTCACTATGTTTGGTGACATTTTAATGCTTAGCATAGGGTTGTTGCACCAGCTGTTCAATCAGTCTTTCAAGTGTACAAGATGCTCCATCTCCCACACTGGATAATCACTGCAACTTGTTTCTTACACTGTATTAATAAGCACACAGATATACAGGACACATATTAATAGGATGATAATCAATGCTTACAAGGCCACAAATTGGCTCCAGCTGGTTTTGATTACTGTTTGTCCTCTTTTAAACATCACAGTGAGCTCCAACACTTGGCCACCCGAGGCTGTGTAGTGCCCTGAAAATTAATCATTTCGTTTTCCTACCTACTTGTGCTCATTTGTCACTTGCAGCAGCTGGTCTTTGTTCTTTCAAGAGTCTGATGCAGACTGAGATAATATTTTCAGTTTACAGCCAGGCAAGGTTGTGAGATTTTAACACATGCTGATAAACTATACTGCCAAAAGTATTCACTCACCCATCCAAATCACTGAATTCAGGTGTTCCAGTCACTTTCATGGCCACATGTGTATAAAACCAAGCACCTAGGCATGTAGACTGCTGTTTCAAACACTTGAAAGAATGGGTCGCTCTCAGGATTCCATCGTGGTACCATGATACGATGCCACCTGTGCGACAAATCCAGTTAAGTGATGTCTTTACTACAAAATAGTCTACAATCAGCTCTTAGTTACATTGTAACAAAATGGAAGTTATTAGGAATTACAGCAACTTGATATCAGCGGATGTTGAGGCGCATTGAACACAGAGGTTGATTGTTTCAGAACTCCAGACTTCATGTGGCCTCCAGGTTAGCTCATGAACACTGCATAAAAAGCTTCATGGAATGCGTTTCCATGGCCAAGTAGCTGCATCCAAGCCTTACATTACCGAAGCGTAAGACACAGCGGTGTAAAGCACACGT
Organism: Apistogramma diplotaenia; assembly: GCA_015052665.1. Taxonomy (NCBI): domain Eukaryota; kingdom Metazoa; phylum Chordata; class Actinopteri; order Cichliformes; family Cichlidae; genus Apistogramma; species Apistogramma diplotaenia. The sequence continues at coordinate 5,053 of VOQJ01034272.1, read as the reverse complement.
CATTGGACTCTAGAGCAGTGGAGACGTGTTCTCTGCAGTGACGGATCACACTTCTCCGTCTGGCAATCTGATGGATGAGTCTGGGTTTGGGGGTTGCTAGGAGAACAATACTTGTCTGACTGCATTGTGCCAAGTGTAAAGTTTGGTGGAAGTGGGATCACGGTGCCAAATAGTTGGGCTCGGCCCCTTATTTCCAGTGCAAGGAACTCTTAATGCTCCCAACTTTGTGGGAATAGTTTGGGGATGTTTTGGACCACATGAACACCTCCGTCCTCCCATTTTCTTAACTGCTTGTCCAACTAGAGCAACAAGGAGTCTGGATCTTATGCTAGCAGGTAGTAGGCACAAGATAGTGGATACCCTGGGTGGATTTCCAGTCCATTACAGAGCTAATATGTTCAGCCCAGCTACTGTTCATGTTCACATCCATGCCTACAGCCAGTTCAGAATCATTAATTAACATCTCCACTAGATCAGACTTGATGCTTAAAAATACAAAGCTGCTGAAACTTGCATTCTGTCCTTGTTAAACACAGTAGGACTTCTTACATCAGTGTCATATAAGGTAGGGCTAAAATTACCACCTGCACCTTATCCAGCTTGTGTCATTCACAATTATCAACATTTCCCAGTATACAAAGATTACTCTTTTTCAGACCCCCCTCCCCCAAAAGTGTATAAGAAATGCTTATCTTTTTTTCACAACATTTAATTTACCTGGTTCTTTGGTCTTTTAATGTAATAGGAAGTATTAAAAACATCCTGGTGTTGAAAAATGCTGGAATTCTTGGTATTTAATATGCTCTCCCATATCTGTTAAAACATTATATTTTTCCACTAATAAACATATACCAATATATTAGAGTTTATAGGATGCAATTAACTGATTTCACTTTTAATTTGAATGTGTGCTGCACTGCATGTGCGCAAAATAAGTCCATTAGCCAGAGGCTAAAATAGCACTTTTTAGTCCATCTCAGGGCACAAAACCTAATCATAATTTTTGAAATGATACATGTCTGTAGATGATATTTTGGTATGATAGGCCTTCTAAAGTGGTAGCTTAGTTACAGTTATCAACTCATGAAGTTAACTTAAGATGAATTCAGTTTTTTGACACTGCTGTATATCTGGTTAAGGCTCATGGTATGGACACTAGAACATAGTGTTTGGTATCATTTTAATCAGCTACCCCTGCCCTCCGATTGGCTTATAAATTCTTCAGTTATGACTATGTGAAGTCACACTAACCTTTTACTACCAAAATCTAATCATTTCCCCTTTGAGTCCAAATGAACATACATGCATGTGTTGCAGGTACCCGAGCTGAAGATATTCTCTTAAACTATTGCTATGATCGCTCATTCACAAGTTGGATTGAAGTCTAAATTTTCTTGTTTAAAGTTCCAATAAGGTGTCTGATCATAAGCCTCAATCTCAGGAATTTAAGGGGACAAACACAGAGAGTAATATATTTAAAGTAAAAAATGATGCTGTTACAGTATCGATATGTGCTGTTATGGTGTCTTTTATTTTGAAAAGTGAAAGGGTTGTCCGTGCCTTCCTCCTCATCTGCTCTGTGCAACTTGGGGTGGCTTGTATAAAAATGAAGTCTGATGCTATTTTAAGGAACCCCTGACCTTATTTTGGATACCTCAGAAATGTGCCTCAGAATATCTGGTGTCATTGTCTTGTGTGGGTGCAATCAGCAAAGGGTGCCTAGTTGGAGGCAGAAGGCGATGCAGGTGCACCCAGTGTGTTCCTGGGGTCAAGCACCCCACTGTTAACATGTGACTGTAGTGTCTTGCAGATAAAATGAACCAACTTATGAAAGATTATAATTGCAAACTATGAAATAAACAATCAAACACATAATATTTACAGATTGAGAAATTGAATTGATTGAGATGTCACTTTTGGGGTTTAGATACAGAGAACTCAGCAATCACAGAATTTTCACTTTGTACTCTTGGGATTTCCACTTTGCTGCACTAACAGCTGAGCGAATTAAAAGTTAACATAATAGGTTTCAAACTGCAATTAATTGCATTATAAGCAATTAACTGCAGTAATAAAAGCCTTGACACTCAGATCTGTTCATGTTTCAGCTTGTCAGATACTCAAAGATGCAAAACAAGCAATAAAATAAGAAAACAAGACGTGAGTTGGCATTTAAAGCACAGCTTGAGATAATGTTAGCTGGGTATAAACTTTAAATACCATGTTGTAATAGAGACCCCCCCCCCTTTAATTTTGGCCTTTTCAATACTTGTTAAAGCTGGTTCCAAAGAGGTGCCCACACAGGAAACGATTTGCTTGCACATTTCTTTGTTGCTGTCAGTCGCTAATGGACATTCCAGGCTGTGGTTGCCCAGGTGACCATCTAATGTAGTAATCACTCAGTCATCAGCAATATCCTTTGCACTCACTGGTAGCTGCTCCCAGTGAAGATCTTAACTCGTGGATCACATCACCAACTGTTTCACCCGTTTTTGCTTGATTGTCGCTACATTTTCGTCTCCGGTCGTCACGCCGCTGCAAATAATGCTTCCTGTGTGGACGTCCCCCTTAGGTTCGCTGCTTTAATGAAAGAACACAACTCTGAATTCTCTGGGCAGGAATTAACATATTTATTACACCGTAAAGAACAACAATACCAGAATTATACTGCAAAGTTTCACAGACTGACAGACCATAGTTTACAGCCCAAAAAAAGAATTAAAATTAAGAAACAAAAAAGGAAAAAAAAAATCAACAAGAAACCACAGTTCTGACATAGTAGACTGGAAAGCTCTCTAGAGGACACTGACCCTAAGCGATGGAAAGACCGCTTAGCGTCAGCCTACCACTAACCTGTGGTTTTCATGTCTCAATTAAGTATTGCACAACAACTTCAAATTATTTGAGCTCTTTTTTTTTCACAATAAATCTTCTCAAGAGAACGGAAACCCCCCCCCCCCCCCCCCCTCCCTCTCCCTCCCCC
>VOQJ01034266.1:50882-62608 GCA_015052665.1 Apistogramma diplotaenia | reverse complement strand
GGGTTGGTGTTTGAGGTGTGGGGGGGGGGGTGTGGGGGGGGGGGGGGGGGTGGGGGGGGGGGGGGGGGGGGGGGGGGGGGGGGGGGGGGGGGGGGGCATGCTTGTCTCTGGGCTGGCAGAGGGACAGGAGCCTCTTGTGCTGTTGCAGTGGGTGAGGAGGTTAACTGAGCCACAGCAGAGCCAAGATGCTGCCTGGGATATTGACAGGTTGGAACCTGAGGGCTCCTGCAGGATAGGAACAGACTGCCAGAGGCTTGGTTACCACCACTGCCTGCCTGCCTCGGAGGGAGGGAGGGGTGTTAGAAGGAGAGTGGGCTAAAAGGAGGAGCAGGAGGGTAATTTGGGAAGAGTGGGTATGAAACAAGAATCTGAGATTTCTTCCTTCAGTGTGGATTTAAAGAAAAAAAAGGATTGTGAGAAGGGCGTGACTTGAGTGATTCAGTTGGGTGATATTTTTGCAATCAAAATCACGGCATTGATGAGAATTTTGTGTTCAAAATCAAGAAACCAAATGCTAAACTGCACGTAAAACCATCAGAGTGATGTTCATTTTAACGAATTGTGTTCCATTGTAATGATTCATGCAGGCAAAACCCTCATTTGTTACTTTTCAATTACATTTTGATTGGAATAACGTGAGTTTTACCGCGTCATTTTGTGAATCGGTGGCACAACCGGGTCTCGTCTGTGCTGAAGTAGCACTATCTCTGAATGCTCGCCAAGCACCGGAGATCGAAAAACAAGAGTACAATCTGCAGATGAAAGATTTGTTGTGGTTCCACCATCTTCGTGGAGCTTCGCTTTGCTGCTTTCACTTGGTAGGGAGCTGAGTTTATGGTGTGTGTGGTTCAGGGTCATTTGCCATGGTAACAGTGGACCAGGTCAGAGGTGATTGGCTTAGCTGAGAAGCTTGCTGGCGGCTGTTTGTTGATTCTCTGATAAAGGTGACCTACCCCCGACCTCCACGCGAATCAATACTGCCTCCTTAAACTTTCATTTGTCCTCATTTGCTTGTGCTCACCCGCACTTGGGAGCAATTAAAGTGTGGCTTTTTAAATCTAGAAAAAAATATGGCTTTAACACAAACTGAATTTAGATGGTGAGATCCTTATGCACTATTATACGTGCATAAAAGAAATCCAAATATTACAATGTTGTTGCACTCTAAGAAGCTCTGAGAAGGATTTTGAAACATGTCCATGCTTCATGTTTGTAGCATAAGCTAAAATTTAAATGGAAACTGGCCTGGCTCTATTTTTTTAAAGAGTAGGCGAAGACGAGGTTAGTAAATTTCCAGTCACATGGTGATTTCACAGAATCATTTTTGTGTTCTGTTTATAGAGAACGTGTGTGTGGTTCAGGGAGTCCCTCCAACGCAGGAAAGCCTTTGAGAAGCTCCTTCCTGTTTCTTTACCTCCTCTTCATTGCACTTTTGTTTCTCTCTCTCCTCTCACCCCCTCATTCTCACTTTCACCGCCTGTAATCCCCGGTATAGCCTGTGAGGTTACAATGTTCCTCTGCAGAGCAGCAGGGCTGTGTGGGCTCCTTGTTTTTTTTTCTCCATTCTGGGGTCACCCTTTTCCACTCCCCCACAAAGGGAATCACCTGACTGGAAGGCGTTTTTTGTTAATTAAGTGGGCAGTTACGCTGAAACATTAAAGTCATACACAATGTGAGTGACACACATGTCATGACAGGTCAAAATAGAGTCTGTGCCTCAAAGCTTGTTTATTACCGAGTATCAGCGTCGATGCTTTATTGCTGCATCAGTGTAACCGGCAGGAAACTGCAGCTCAGGTACGAAGCATAAACGGCATTCGCTTTACAGTGACGCGCACACAGCTACTGCTCAGCAAATTCTCACTGCATCGGTGTCAGAGTACAACTATGAGCTTCGTGTTGGGAACATAAATAGCTAATTTGTTTCTGTTATAAAGCGACTGGGCTTTTCTTTGTTCTTCCTTCCATGGTCACTGAAAACACTGCACATCATCTCTGCTGTTTTACTACAGAAATGGCTGCTGCTGTTCTTAGAAAAACAAACTGTGTTGGGTTTTATGAGATGAGTAATGTTTGCTTGTTATATAAATCTGTGATGGCATCAAAACATTTATCTGGAAATGCCACATATTATTAATGTAACTCTGGCTATGATGTCATTACCCCCCCCCCCCCTCTCATTTCTGTAAGAGACGGTCTGAAGCCAAAATATGGCCTCAGGCGCTCTCGGCTTGTTGGAACATAGTAGATGTATGCATATGTGTGTGACCTATAGTGTATCATCTCTGGAGAGTTCTGCTGTCATGCCGTTGGGAGGGGTGCGCGTCGTGGCCGTGGCTGCGTGGAGCAGCAGCACAGGAAACGCGTCAAAGCACTGAGAGCTAACTGGAACCAGATGTTTGAGGCTACCGACCGGGGGATTCTCGCTGTGGAACAAGAGCGTCAGCGGGGGAAGTTGACTTCCCCCCTGACTGCCTCGCTATCTTCTCTGAAGGTTTTCTCTTTTTTTTGTCTCCTTATTTGTTGAAATCGCTTGGTGTATCTGCAGTTTGTGGTCTAAACTGCTAAAAGAGAGCAAGAGATGCAAAAAGGTGACCAGGAAATTGACTTTTTGGATATCTTGCATAACAAGAACAGTCATATCTTCCAAAATTATGTGTAAAACCTGAAAAGGAGATAAGGTTCAGAGAGGATCATCAGATATAAATATGTGGATAAATTAAGTGTCTGAGACAGCATATGATGCAGTTATTGATTTAGTTTGCATCAAACATAACAAGTAACAGTTGTGATAACTAAGAGCAGATTTCAACTTTCCTGATGCAACCCAGTGCAGCTTACTGCTTCTCTTCTCCTGTCTCAGAGTAGTGGGAGATGGACTTGGCCTGCTCTCTGTTGCCTGGAAGCACCGCCTGCCCTCCTCTGCTTCACAGACTTTCACATATACACACATGTGCATTTAACCACGCGTGCATAAACACTGACAAATACACATTTCTTATTTACTCATGTATAGCAATCATTGCATGGCCCACGTGATCAGCCCATGCACTGCGAGCGCTGTATGCGCATGACTCCAGCTGAGCTTCCAGTCTTACCCCAGTCTCTTCGCTGCTGTTGGTGGAGCCCCTAATGCAGGCCACTAGACGTCAGTGACACCAAAAAACACACCCACACACGCTGTCCTGCGGTGACAAGTGTTCAGTAAAACCAACAGCAGATACGGCAACAACGCGCAAGACGCTGAAAGAGTCGCAGGAGATAAGACACACTGAACGCTTGTGCAAGTAGATGCACGTCTTTAAGACGGCTACTGTATCAGTTTGGGGTCGGAGCGGTTTTCTGTGTTGGTCGCAGGTGAATGGGTCCTGCCTGAAGGTCCCGCATAGCTGCGGAGCGGCGCTCAGGAGGCTGTTAGTCTTATCATCGCACACGCACACACAGCGGCCCCGCTGACCCCGGCCGTTTCCTGCCCTTGGCTGATCTATTGGCTGATGCCTGCCCTTTGACTGTAGAGAAAATGAGGAGGGGAGAGAAAGTGCGTGTGTGTATGTGCGTGCGTGTGTGTGTGTGTGTGTGTGTGTGTGTGTGTGTGTGTGTGTGGGTGCGTGTGCGTGTGTGTGTGTGTGTGTTTGTGCGTGCTCGTGGCCTGTCCCAGCGAATCGATATCCGTCTCGTATCCGTGAGCTGTGCCTGACCCCTGGCTGACCTTGCTCAGCGTTGGCAGTTGGAGTTCGTTTTTTTGCGTTGGGGTCTGAAAATGTGAGAGGCGCACTGACTTTTACCCCGTCGCTAATAAAGGTCCGGGGCTGCAGAGGAGCGAGGAGTCCTGAATTAAATGTGCCAGGCTGACGAGGCAGCAGCAATGTGCCTGGAAAACACTGGAAAACTAAAGAAAACAAAAATTTGGTGTGGTAGCTGATAATTTCACATTTGGGCAGCTTGTTATATTTTTATTTGACCTTTCTTTAGCTGGGGAATCCCTGCATGTTAAAGGTAATATGTTAGGGATCAGTGAGACATGATTATTACCTGGAAACGATGAATATAATAATACAAGCAGACGTGGATTTTAAGGCTCGGACTCATCATTATGTTCGTGCAATGGTGTCGGGAATAAAAGCAAACATGCAGATTTTATCCCCTCATTTTTTCTTTAAAATTTTATGTGGATGTGTTGTGCTCATGGCTGAGATACTAAAAGCCTCTCGGATTGTGTGCGTGCATACGTGTGCATGCCTATAAGTGTGCGACCCACACAAAACTTGTCTTGACGTTAGTTTGCTCGTTGGACTCAGCCTTGCGTGCTGTTGGTGTGTGCTGATAGAGGCTCCAGCTCCCGGGCTAAGCGGGGCTGTGGGTGCTACAGCCGCCGTCGGCACTAATTGAACCCTGCCGCTAAGGTAAGGGAGGAGGAGGAAGCTGTCAGTGAGGGAGAGAAAGACAGGGAGAGAAGAGAAAAAAAAGAAGGAAGAAAAAATAGCGAGGGCGAAGTGCCCCTGGGGGGTTGGGTCCCTGCCTGCCTGGCTGCCTTTCGTTCTCCAGCTCCTTCCCCCCTCCCCGTCTAAATAGCCGTGCCGGCGCTCCAGGGCTTCCTGTGCCTTATCTGCTGATAATTGGGCACTGGAGCTCCACAGCTCGCTTATGAAATATAGATTCCTGACGGAGGGGAAGGATTGGGGTGGGGCGGGGGGGAGGTAAGGTGGTGGAGAGAGTGTGCAGGCAGAGAAAAGCCCCTGGACGTATCAGAGAGCGTGGAGCCTTGTGGGCTCCGCTGTGTTGCTCTGGCTCATTTAGCAAACACAGCCCCAACAGTTAGGGCGAAGGCCTCTGTGCTGAGCAGCCCACACTGTCACACACAATTGAAAGACAATGCTTTGTTCCTATTGTTCGTTGCACCCACAGGGTTCAAAAAGCTATAAATTGCGGGGGTGAATGTTTTTTTTTATTTTTTATTTTGTGTAGTTTGTCACAGAGGATGTGAAACCTTCTAAGCCATTTTCAAACATGTTGCAGAGAATCGCTCGATATGTATCTCGGTGCTCGTTGTTTAACTGGCTCTCTCCTGGAAATGGTCTGAATGAGCAGCCTGCGTAACTGTAATGCCATTTAAGCGCGTCCTGATGAGGGTATGTTATGAAATTCCTGCGTTATGAAAGTATTCCTACGTGTACGAATGGGAAAGGATGTTATTTTCCTGCAGCGTAATCGGGATGCTATCAGCGGTCTCATGGGGGAATGTTATTAGATCACAACATGGAGATGAAATCCCAGAGAGAGAGATGGAGGGGATACTCTGCTGGGTGCTCAACACAACATCCTCCTTAATCCAAGGCTGCTTTTGCGTTTAGCTTTGAGCAAGACTGTTCATTTAGTTTCATTTTCCAGCTCTTATCCAATCATTTTTTGGGGGGATGATTTTGTTACCTCAACAGAAAAACTAATTCATATAAAAATGCTTTTTAATGTACATAAATGAAGTGAGTTTTCCTTCCTGCGTGTCCCTTTTTTTTTTTTAACCCACTTCATTAGTGTAGTAGTTAACACAGTTGCCTCACACATCAAAGATCCTGGTTCGAGACTGGGAGGAGGCACAAATCCCTGGAAGGGTTGTCAGGCCGTCCTCTGTGGCGATCTCTTGTGAATAAAGGAGCAGAAGAAAGAAGCTTTACTGTGGACTGCATGACAGCAGCGAGTGGACGTCTTCAAGCAACAGCACAGCATCCCTTCTCTTTAAGTTGTTCTTTGTCCTCAGTTCATTTAAAACACACACTGACAGGTGTACGCATGTCCCAGTTGCATGATGTGCAGTTGGCTGTGGAAGTGGACTGCAGTTTGGCTCTAAAAAAATAATAATCTGGCTTAAAGGCAGACTCCTCAACATTTTTACGTGAGTTTTCGAAGCTTTGTGGCAGCACACAGGCCTTATAAGAACCAATACGTGAAGTTTTATTAGCCTCAGAGGCAAGTGTTGCACACTCAGAAGTCTTGAGGACTTCTGAAGAAAAACAAAGATCCAAATAATGTACTGCTGTGAATTTTGTATTATTATTTTTAAAAACAATTCTGCCTCACTTCTGAACTCTGGCCCAGAGGCAGAGAACCCTGAATTAAATGGGAGCCAACACAATGACTCACCTGTTACATGTTTTAGCCCCAAATCACCTTTATTTACGGGGCGCAAATATCCACGCTGGGTTATGCATCGATCTTGGCACGGACATGACCCACTCCTTGTTCATTTCCCTTGGACCACTGGGGCCCTATTGGTCAATAGCAAATGCAACTCCCTACACTATGGGCCAGACAAATTCATTTCAATTACAATTAGCATGGAGGCCCAGCGGCTGATTTATAGCCTTGTTTTCCTTCCTGTGCATTCCCTCGCGCATTAATCACCCCGGCGCTGGCCCATGTGATCCTCACTTCATCTACCTGCCAAGGCAGCCGCCTTTGCCGCACATTCCTGGATCCCTTCCCCTCCATCTTCCATCTTGATCTCTTGTCCTCCTTCCCGTTGACTGTGGGGAACAGTGGTTGTCCTTAACTTTCACCTGACACAGAACAAAAAGCAGGCTAACGCTTAACTTAGAGCCGGGATTTCTGATTGCTGGTCATTTATCATGTGAACAGATGGTCGTAGGGCAGTATTCATTTGAAATGGTGGTCGCGTTCAGATTTTAAAAGATTTTCTATAATGGAATACCAAAAAGATCTCGGTTGCGGTCTACAGTACTGTGCAAAAGTCTGTGCCACCCCTCATTTCTTTATATTATGATAGAAAAAATGGGAATTAGGCGATTGAAACATGCAACCATAAATGGAAATATTAGGGGGAAAAGTGTGTACATTTCTAACAGCCTTGAAAGTCAATAATTTGATGTGACCACTTTTATTCACAGTCTTTGGGATCATTGTCATGTTCACAAACGGATGCTTTGCAGATGGTTAAAAATCCAATGTTGCTTTTATGCATTCATAATTTAAAGCCACTGGCTGAAATGCAGCCCCAATTCATGACAGAGCCTCCACTATGTTTACAGATGCCTGCAGACACTCACTGCTGCACCTCCCTCCCGATCTCCTCTGTACATACTGATGATGATGTGAACCAGAATGATCAAATATGGATTAGTTATTCTATAAGACCTGATGTCACTGATTTTCAATCCACTTCTAGTGTAATAAAATGTAAAATTGGCACTTTGCTAAGTTGTCTGTTAACTGTAGATGCAACAGTGATTCGTCGCTTGAGTTGGGTGCTTTTTTTTTTTCCTCGAATGATTCATAGGTCAGTGTTTAGTCACTTAAGAAACAAAAAGAGGTCCCCTGAAAATGGTCAGGTACAAGGAGAGGACTGAAAATGAGTGATAAAGCAGCCAATGTCCGAAGAAAGGAAAGTCTGTTGCTCAAGACCACTTTAAATAATTATGAGAAAGGCCGGCTCATTGGAGGGTTTATTTTGAACATGACTATATTTAGGAAATCTTGTTTTTTAGAAATCGCTGCAAACATGCATGCAGGATACACACCCAGTTAAATCAAATCCCATGTATTTACTAAACCTGTGCTTAGGTCGTACCTGCCCATTCAATATTTATGGGCTGTGATCATTTCCTGCAGGCCAGAATCCGGCTTTGGAAGTTATCTGTCCTGACTGGGGCATTACGTGATAACCACTAAGCTCTCTCTTCCTTCACTTGACATTTGGTTACCATCAGGCCGGGATTAACAGGCCTGTTTTGAATAGTCTGGGAACTGTTTGGGACAGAGCAGTATTTCTCCAGTTTTTTTGTACTGCGTGGAGGCTGAGTCATCTATGCACAGACGTTTACACTGGGATGATGTACCAATCCCCGGTGGCCGAGCTCGGTCTTGTTTATACTGCACCATCCACGGTTCACTTGCTCCTAACCTGTGTGCCCTTCTCGTTTCCTAACGCACTGACGTTGCACCTCAAAGGCTTGGCGTGTGTTTGTGTGGGTCAGGTTGGGGGTAGTGGTAGTGACCAAGGCTGTGGTTCCTCTGTGGAAAGCCAGTGGACTCAAAGTGCCAATAAAAACCGAAGACGGTGTGCTGTTCGGGGCAGACTAAACATCTGCTGGGACAACATCCTGTGCTGAGCTTCTGTGAAGGGTGGGTGGTGTTGTGAGCATTTGAATTTACATGTACCTAGATAAAAATGGCTTCTACCTTCTCCAGCAAAGTGGAAGGGATTTAGAAAAAAAAACCAACTCTGAATTTTTGTTACGTTTGATTCTGTTCTTTGTTCAGTGTAATTTTAAATAAGTTATGAACACTTTATGGCTTCACAGTATCCGATCACACTGTCTACAAGCAGTTACACTGTGAATAAACCTCAGCAACCTTTTGTAGGGGTTTGACTACTTCATCTTCTGTCTGTGAGGATAGTTTTGTATTTCTGAGCTGCTAACCTCTAACTGTGGAAGATGATTGCTTAGATGAAAAGTCTTCAGTAGTTAATATTTGTGAGGTTTGCCAACTTTCCAACAATCTGCTGTGAATGATAATCACCATTAGAACAGGTCTGTGGGATGATGTAGGTGATACAGCCCCCCAAAAGGCCACCAATCCTGTCACACTAAAATATTTTTTTGCTCCTTTATTGTTTATACATTTTGATATCTGAGGCCTTTTATAGCAGGCAGCAATACATTGTGAGGCGGTTGACTTAAACGCTAAGTGTCACTGGAGTAGACCGAGTATGAAATCTCAGTATCTCACTGCACCTCCTTTTCCTTTGAGAACTGCTTTAATTTTTTGTGGCACAGATTCAAACATGTGCTGGAAACATTCTTCAGAGATTCTGATGTTGACATGACAGCTGCACATCCACGATATGAATCTCTCCTTCCACCACATCCCAAAGGTGCTCTATTGGATTGAGATCTGGTGACTGTGGAGGTCACTTGGGTGCAGTGAACTCGATGTCGATGTTCAAGAAACTAGTTTGAGATGGTCTGAGTTTTGTGATATGGTGCAATATCCTGCTGGAAGCAGCCATCAGAAGATGGGCACACTGTGGACATAAAGGGATGGACATGGTCAGCAACAGTACTCAGGTAGGCTGTGGCATTTAAATTGTCGAGTTGATACTAAAGGATCCAAAGTGTGCCAAGAAAATACCCCCCCCCCTTACACCATTACACCACAACACCAATCAGAACCATAAATGCAAAGCAAGTTTTAAGTACTAAGTATCCATGCCTTCATATTGTTGGAGCCAAATTGTGACCCTGCCATCCGAATGCCACAGCAGAACTCAAGAAATCATCAGAACAGGCAACATTTTCCCGTCTTTTCTTGTTTAATTTTGGTGAGCTCAAACGTTTTGTATCCTCAGCTTCCTGTTCTTAGCTGACAGGAGCAGCACCCGGTGTGGTCTTCTGCTGCTGTAGCCCATCTGCTTCAAAGCTGTGCATGCTGTGTGTCCAGAGATGCTCTTCAGGCCATTCTCTGTCAATCCTAGAGACGGCTGTGTAGGAAAATCCCAGAAAATCAGCAGTTTCTGAAATCCTCAGACCAGCCCCTCTGGTACCAACAACCATGCCACGTCCACTCTTTACCATTCTGATACTCGGTTTGAGCTCCACAGGGCATCACAGCCGTGTCCACATGTCTAAGTGCACTGATGGATTAGACATTTGCATTAATAAGCAGCTGAACAGGCGTACCTAATAAAGTGACTCGTGAGCATATCCTGAATTTGGAGTTTAAACTCTAGTTTTATGTTTTCCAAGACACACACTCTTTATTTGAGTATCTTTACATGTATTAAGTAAACATGCATTTTAACACCCTTCATACAGAACAGTGCAGATCTGCAGTCATATAACTCACAGCAGTTTACTGAAGTCAGATATTCCCAGAGAGTAAGTTTTACTTTATTATGTTACCTATTGTATGGTCTTCGTCAGCACAGGAACATAATATCAGTGTTCAGGGAGGGAAACTTGTATAATGCAGAAACAAGTCAAGTATATTTGCTTTTATTTGTTTATGTTTTCCAGCTGTCTCTTGTAGAGTGTGATGAAGATGACAGACACAGTGGGAAGTGTTATGGAGCTAAAGCTAAACATCTTTTCTTTTTTAAACATTCAGTTCTCAGTTGCATCAGGTTCTTCAAGTTTGAACTTACGTCTCAAATATCCGTCTTGACTTTTTATCTCCATTCAGGTTGGACGCAGGTTTAAAGCCTCGAACAGTTAAACCTGTTTCAGTGCGCCAGCCACACACGTGTGGTGTGGGGTTTTTTTTTTGTGTCCCCGGAGGTGGTGTTTTCACCTGACCTCCGTGTGACCTCAGCAGCCTCCCTTGTTTAACACATGGAGGTTGAGTGAAGAGGATCAGCCTCTCCCTGATTCACACAGGAAGTTAGGCTTCCCTGTCTATAAACAGCACCAGAATTTGTGGAATAAGCAGTGAAGAGAGCGTGATGGCCCAATCTTTAAACAACACAGGTAGCTGCTGGATAAGGAGAAGAGAAGCTGAGGGAGAAATGAGTGTGCTTCTCTCGCTTTTGAAGTATTTATGAGTATCTTCCACTAAGATTGAACTTTTCTCTCAGAAATCTGAGCGTCAGCTCAGGTAGAAATAATTCCACCCACCCAAGCTTTAAGGTATTCATACTTTGATAACATTAAGGTTAAGAGCAGGAAGGATTTTGTCTGAGTCAGGGCATACTGGTCAAAAAGGGAAGAGAAACTCTCCTGCTGTACCGATCACACGTTTTATTTGATCCACTGGCCTGTAACACAACTACCAACCTGTTTATATATTTTAGTCACCGGTCTTTCATACAATCAAACACCCTGTTATTATGCTCATCTTTTAGTTGATTTATCACATCGCTGGCCAGTGTACACAAAATCTTTCCTTCTCTGCCTCCTACACCCACACGCTCTCATTCACAAACACACGAACATTTAGACAACCATGCACATGCAAGCACACACACACACTCGTACACACAGAGAGAATAAGCTACCCTGAGAAGGGAATGCTGTATTGGGTTTTCTTCAGGAAGCGCAGCTCCTCCAAAGCTCTGGTCAGATGAAAGGCAAAGAGCTGTATCGATCGGCCCCGAGCGGGGGGTGGTGAAGCGAGCGTTGTGTGTGTGTGTGTGTGTTCTGGCAGGGGTTGGTGGGGGGGCAGAGCCTGTGCCTGTGTGTGTCTGCCTGATGCAGGGCTGCCAGCCAGGCGAGGAGCAAAAGGCCAGAGGGGTACAGGGGGACTGTGAGGGAGGGGGGCGGTGAGATGTCGCAGTGGCCCTGTGGCTCCAGCGTAACCCCCTGGCCCCTCAGTGGAGAATGTACAGCACGTACGCACACACACACACACACACACACACACACACACACACACACACACACACACACACACACACACACACACAATGCCAGCACCAGTCTGCTGCTGTTGATGAGAGCTGTCAGAGAATGAAACAACATGGCTATGAGCGAGAGAGAGAGAGCGGGCTGCCAAACATACACAAAACATTTTTTTTCTTCCACTGATCTAGTCTTACTTTTAGGAGTAAGTGTTGTCAGATTTTCTTAGTATCATGGCACATACAAATACTGACACCTTACTTTGAGAGAAAAACACTTTTTTTTTCATTTAACAAGTGTTAAATATCATAGTTTGGCTTAAATCAGGAGCTTTCTGGCAGCAGAGATACGGCAACAATTATTAACCCGCTGAAC
>VOQJ01034266.1:36108-50862 GCA_015052665.1 Apistogramma diplotaenia | reverse complement strand
ATTATTAACCCGCTGAACGAGACCCTGTGTCAGCTTTCATCACTCACTACACTCAACACTCAGTCTGATAATAATAACTTTAAAACAGCTGAAGCATCTGCTCTAAGACAATGGAGCGGCATTCGTGCATTGCTTCTCTCGTCTCTTTGTCCACTTGAAGCGCTTTTTTATAATGTTATATTTTCATAATATTGATTTTCTCCAGCAATAATTTTCTGTAACAGCATAGTAACAAACCGTGTGCTTTTTTTTTTCCTGTTAAGCAAAAGCAATTAAATATGGTATGCGTTTTATTTTGAAATTTCATCAAACCCCAGCCCATTTTTCTTCATTTCCTAAGTGCAGGTTGGCCCGTTTGCTTATGAGGCAGTCCTTTAGGTCCTTTATGTCATTCAGTGGACATGCTCCAACTGCTTTGGACTGCCGCTGCTAATGCTGGTCCTTGTCTTTCTAAATATAATGCAAAGAAGCAGCGCCCTCAGCTCCGCATCTTAAATGCTGTATTGGGTTCTCGGTCTTGACAAATGGGAAACAGTCCTTTAAATACTTTAAAGCATTTTTTCTTACAGTTTATCTTCGAAAAAAACTCATTGAGGACTACTGTCACTAACAGCAGTCCAAAAGTTTGAGGACAAGACACGAGACACACTGCTCATGAGATGGGGACATGCTGGGACTTTCAAAATAAAACAGCCATATATCGCACCTCTAAACTTGGCCAACACTGACTTGTATTTGAGCACAGGAAAATGCCATCCTTTTTAAAAAAAAAAAAAACGATTAGCTTATTAGCAAAGTTGAATTCCAGTCTGCAAATGTGAAATCGATTCATACTGCGTTCTTCCTAACACTATTCAAGGAGAAACAAAACTACAGTCTGAGATAAGTATCTTACACTGAAATCAGGTACAGAAGATTAAGTTGTGAATCATCCTCTGGGTGTTAGGTAGTACTGCCACGGGCTCATTATTAATGAAAACAATTTTCTAGATAGGTAAATTAAAAGTTAAACCCTGATAGAATGTTATTTCACTTCTTTAAATTATGTCATGTGAGCTGCTGCCGGCTCATATTACAGCAGCTGAAGTCTTATCCCAGCATGCATCTTTTGACCGGAAGCAGCCGGCGTCAAACAAACCGCACTCTTTGGAGGCTGCAGTTGGCTTGAGTACAGAGACATAGAATTGTTTTTTGACCTCAACAACGTGCACCTACAATTAGACAAATAGCGGTGGCACACATAAATTCTTCAGTGTCTTATCAGATTCGTTTAAGCCAACACAGGACCATATGTGGACCGGGCTCGCCACACCCGGCCCTCTGTGCTCTGTGCCCCGGGGGAGAGATCGGCCGGGGCGGCTCACTAATTGAAATGTGTTGGCGACTCATTGACGTCTCGGCTCCAGTTTCAGGGCTATTTTGAACCGCAGTGCTGATTGCTGGTTTCACATCACACACAGAAAAAAAAATCAATAGTAGCTGGGAAAGCTAGGTTTTATTCTTTGCAAGCAGACATTAATGCTTTGCAGAGGAGGGTTTGATATTTATCATTTGTCATTTTCTCTCAGCAGATCAGCCTGAACTGTAAAATACATCTAAACTGCTGAGACTGAGAACTGACACTGTTTCCAGAGAATGTTCAGATTCAGAGCAGCGTTCGCGCGGCTGACCAGGTCAAGTCCGTGTTCGACTTTTTCACTTTCCCTTAAAACTTTTCTTGTTTCTTTTTGCATGATTTCATCTGAGAGAGAAACTCTTGACCTCAGAAGGGGCCTTGTTATGGAAAAGAGGCTCTTGAGCCTTAAAATTTTTTCGCTTTTCAGAAGGTTGAATCTTTTGGTGTCTTCCAAAGGCATCAGCGTGATTATATACTGCCTACTCAGGTTGTTTTTGGCAGCTCACCGGACAGGAGCTGGCTATTTCAACATATCTAATTGAGAAAATTTATTTACCTAACATTGTCCAATTTTATACAAATCATTGTTTTGGACAAAGTGTCCATTTTGGTCCACTACTAAATCTTGCAGAATATCTATAAATGTTTAACATTGAAGGCCTCACCTCTTAGAGCCACAGTTATATTGCCATTCATTTAACCTAATCTCACAACAATGCCTGCCTTTGTAGAGGTGGTAAGGCTGACCGTTGTTTTGATCTGTTGTTGGATTCCAGCGGCCTAATTTGGTATTAAATTATAGTCATATACGGCACTGCCCATATCAATGGGTTCTGTTTTTATTGCATTGTTTGAAATCACTAAGTCGGATCTCTTGAAGGCTAGTGTAGCCCACTATCTGGGCTTTGGCTGCCGGCGCTGCTACCCTTCAAACACAGAGTGAGCCCTTTGAAAAATGGATTGCGGAAGAGATAAGAAATAATTTATGTTCCTATCACTGCCTCGCACAAATATGGTGGGGAATACTGTGCCAATAACTCCCACAAACTCAGAGAGGCATGCTATCTTTTACTGCACGAATTATTAACGGCGCTGGGGAGGAAGGGGAGACGCTGTGCATTTTTTTGCTAGATAGACCTGGCTCATTGCTCGTTGAAGCTTTCAGCTGAGTTCACCACACAGCATTACAATCAAAGATAAGGACTCCTCCTGAACTGCAAAAAATGGCTTTAAATGCAAGACTAAATAAACTGTGATGCTGAATTTTTAATTTTATAATTTCCAGCCACATTTTAATATAATTGAAAGTTTCATTTAGGCAAAATAGAGGCTGTGAAATCATTATTTTCTGTGTGTGTGTGTGTGTGTGTGTGTGTGCGTGTGTGCTCAGTGTCCGTGTGCCTTTATGTGTGTGAACAGGGAATAAGAGGAGGAGGAGGGGAGAGAGTCCAAAGGGGAGTGTTGAGGGAGGATACTCGGGGTCGGGTGTCCGCTCGCCTCTGTCGGCTGGCGTTGACAGCTACAGACGCTGGTCTAAAATGAGAATCCTCTTGGGCCGCCTGCCTGCCCATCCAGCAAGAAAATAAATCCCATGTGGAAGAGCCGCTGTGTGGGATCACAGACAGCCGCCTGACCCCCCAGATCCACTGGGGGAGGCCAAGGGCGCCGGCACGACAGCAAACCTCCCCCCCCAACCCTCCTCCTCCCCTTGGGTTTAATGTTTCTCCGCCTGCTTGCCAACTCTGAAATTCTGGAGTTACAGGACTGTGTTGATCCCACACTACGAGTGTAGTTTTCAAACTTATTTTGGGCTAGCTTTTGGACGAGTGTTTGGTTAAAGATTTAGCTTTAGGCCCAGGTTACACCACAAAAATAGCAGCGAGGTCTTTTTGTGTTTACAGGCCAATGCCCTGTTAAAAATGTTTTGAAAAAACAAAATGAAGGGAAAGCTCGAGTTAAACTGCTTTGAAAAAGCTGCTGGTTTGGTTGCAGGTGTTTAGAGGCTGCAAACAGGCCAAAAACAAGAAAGAAAAAAGAATCCGAAACTGCTGTATATGTGTTGTTTAGCAAACTCTAATCACAAGGTGGAATTGAAATGATAAATTCAATGCTTTCCAAGAAACTGCGACTTTAGATCTATTGCCCCCTTTATGTGATGCTCAAGGCCCCAGAGGCTGTATCCTCTGTAAGGGTTTGTGATATTTAATTCCACAAATTCCAGTTTAGAAGAGCAAGACTCCCTGCAGTCCCCTGAGAAGTTCCTGGTCTAGATAAAATAAAAGTGAATCAGCAAAGAGAGCATCATTTTACCAGAGCAAATACACGTAAAAGGAACAAGTACAACAGAGGTCTGACCTTAACCAAGAGGTGTTGTCTAGCTTTTTCATAGTCTGCTTGTATCCAAAATAAGCAAAGTGAGTCTAAGAGTCAGAGAAAAATGAAATTGAACGGCGGTCTAGTGCAGGTTGGGAATTGAAATTTTTATCGTAGCTCAAATTTTTAGAATTTGGTGTAGTCACTGCTGTAAAAAAAAAACAAAAAAACAAACCCACCACTGTCTCCAGGAAGTGTAGCCATCTTGCTAATACTAGAGTTCCTGTGTCCTTATGCAGTGGCTCGTCACCATTATTACGCTAAGCATTGCAAATGTGTTGACATGAAGAATTTAAATTTTAACACCAGTGCATTGTTGCTGTTCCCTGTTAATACAGGGTTGTGTTGAGTTTTCATTGAAATACCAAAGTAAAAGCTTCTGTTTAACCTTTGCGTGGTGTATTTAGCAGGTTATGTCACTGTGTGACTAATTCTTTTACTATTCAACTGCATTTAACTAGTTTGCTTACAAAAATCGGATTCATCCACATCAAAACAGGTAAGTTGTAAATGCATCTTTTTCTCTCTCTTTTAGCCGTTAGCTTGCACATTAGCAGTGCAGTAGCAATCCTCCATTAAATCCTCCATTTGTTTATATGCTTGAAGTGATCAGGCACAGTAGTGCACTGTAGGTCAGATATCTTTAGAAATCACACAGAGCCCAACACAGTTAATAGTTAGGTAGTACAGTTAGGTTTGTATGTACTGTATTGTATATAGTAGCATCTGCAGACGGGTAGACTGATTAATACAGTAGCTGATCTGTAAGATGACTGACAATCGCTGTTGAAACGACCTCTGTGATGATTCAGCTAACTTTAAAGCTAGCTAACATTCCTTGTCTAATATGGGTTCAATTTGAAATGATGTGACATCTCTGCATACTGAAAGTCTTAATATTTTTCCATAGTTTGCGTAAAAGAGCCGAGACCAGCTGGCTTATCGTGGTTATACCAATATAGTTTGTTTGGTTCTTCAAAGCCCACAGAAGAATTAGATTAACCAAGCTGATTTTAGTAACCTGGGATCAATGTGTATTGTGACTAGGGTCACCAACTAGAGAAAGTATGGCTACGTTCACATTGCAGCCTGAAGTGACCCAAATCAGATTTTTGCTCCCATGTGACCTGTATCTGATCTTTTCATGCCAGTCTAAACAACACAGATCCAATTTTTCCAAATGTGATCCAGGCTTGGAAATGTGGTCCTAAATTTGATACGTATCCGATCTTTTCAAATGCGACCTGAGTCTGAACGGTCGCATTCTTTCGGACCTGCACATCATTGGTACTCGGCAAACATCACTATTCTGCGTCCTGCTACGCAGGAAGAAAAACAACGGACCATGGCGCACCATCCATGTTTACTTCTGCAAAAGCTGAGCACGCTCGCTACGTGTGACATTATTACATCCTCTACTGTGCATGCAGGACACTTAGGTTCATTTGCCGTTCACACAGGAGATCACATACAAGTTGCATATATTTGGAAATGTGAACGACCACGCAAAGAAAAATGTGTGAACGTAGCCTATGTTGATACAAGTAACCATGATCAACAAGTCTGTGATGGGAGGAGTGATGAATTGTAGAATACAAATTTTTCACTATAGCAAGAGCTCTTTTTAATGTTAAAAGGAATTTACAAATGACACACACACAAAAAAAAATATTGTACAGACGTGACAAATGTCCCTTTTTAGTTAACAGATGCTACCATCCACTGCCGTGATCATATCAATAACACTGTATTGCCAAAAGTAACTCACTCATTCTTAATCCATAGGATTTAATATGATGTTGATTCGCCCTTTGCAGCTAAACCTTTCTGGGCTTTCCACAAATTTTTGACCATTCTTCCAGAAGTGCATTTGTGAGGTCAGACAATGATGAGTGCTTTGCATTGTGCTTATTGGTGTAAGGCTTGGATGCAGCTGCCTGGCCATGGAAACCCATTCCATGAAGCTCTCTACACACTGTTCTTGAGCTAATCTGAAGGCCACATGGAGTTTCGAGGTCCGTAGCGATTGACTCTGCAGAAAGTTGGTGACCTCTGTTTTCTATGCACCTCAGCATCTACTGACCCCGCTCTGTCATTTTACGTGGCCTACCACTTCAAGACTGAGTTGCTGTTCACATGACCTCCACTTTGTTATAATACCGCTAACAGTTGACTGTGGAGTATTTAGTAGTGAGTAAATTTCATGACTGGATTGTTGCACAAGTGGCATCCTATCATGGTACCACGCTGGAATTCACTGAGCTCCTGAGAGCGACTCATTCTTTCACTAATGTGTGTAGAAGCAGTCTGCATGCCTAGATGCTTGGTTTGATACACCTGTGACCATGGAAGTGATTGAATTCAATGATCTGGATGGGTGAGTGAATACTTTTGGCCATATATGTATGTTATTATTTATTCCTTCATGTTTTGACTACCACATAAATAACCTGGGAACAAAAAAAAGAAATACAAAGTATATTTCAAATTTCTATAAAGATTTTTTCTGCTGACCTCTAGCTTAATAGGTCACGTAAAATTTAATGTTAGCTGCTCCTTTAAAGCTATTATGAAAATGGCACAATATAAAAAAAAAAAGGACCCAGACTTGAACCCAGCAAATGAGCTGACTACTCACTAAAATATTACCTGATTTTTTTTTAGGCTGACTGAACCTGCTGTTTGCATCATATCACAGGTCTTGTTGTCTAACATCGTTATTTAGCTCACAACTATTTAGGGGGTGATGATGGGAATCCCCGATGTTTGAGTCATATGTAAATTATTCCCTTCTGATAGACGTGATGCATTTCTAAAACTGAGTCACTGTAGCAAAAGGATTATCGTATTCTCTCTATTTAAAATGCTCCTCTTGTTATCAGTGCACTACTCACAACTGGTTCCTCAGACAAAGAAAGACACGTTTTAGGTTAATTGCTTATTTTAAAGTACGAATGTAAATAGGAGCGTGGCTGCTTGCTGGTCTCGACATGTTAGCCCTGCTATAGACTGGCGGCCTGTCCAGGGCGTACCCGGCCTCTCGCCCTGTGACAGCTGAGATAGGCTGCAGCTCATGAATTGGATAAGCGGAAGAAAATGGATGGATGGACTCATTCAGTTGTCTGACAATAAAACAAGTGTAGTGAGAACCACCTTAAACAACTGTATGAAACAGCTGAGTGCAGGAAGACAATAGATGGACAACTTTGGTCAGTTATGTTTGTGCTGCTCCTCACTGCTTGTTGTTGTTCATCTTATAGTTGTTTTTTTTTGTTTGTTTGTTTTTTTTGCTGTTGACCAACTGCAGAAGGCGAGAAAGAAGTTTACTTATTGTTGAGGCTGTGGTCTCAAGAAAAACTAGCAAGAGGAAAGTAGGAAAGTAGACTCGATTTTAAAATGGTGTGAAATTTAGATGACTTAGGTCCTGTACTCATGTATGCAGGTATTTTGAAAAATGTAGCCTTTTCTATGTGTTTGGGCCTTTTCATTCATACTTAAATGGGATTGTAGGCATTGAAAACCCCAATTTTCAGATATTAATTTTCTGTGTTTACATGTAAACAAGTATAAAGATTTTACTTTTGAAACTTTAAAAGTGGGCATTTTTATCTCCTTTTTTGAGTAAGACTGTGCTCCTTGTTATTACTTGCAACAGGCTCGATGGACCAACTTTCTGATAGTGTCAGGGTTATATCACCACCTGGTACTTGGGCATGATGGTGCAGGATGTTATTTTTTGTGTTTGTATGTGGATATTTTTCAAAACAGTGTGGACTTAGACTTAGCTGTCTTAAAGATACTGCAGGTGTCTTTGAACCAATGGTTGTGCATTGGTGGTCCTTGAGAGCATATGCAGAACTCCGCAGGCGTCTACATGATGTAACTTCTTACTGTCACAGTGGGGCAGTGTCAAAAATATGTGGAACAACAGGTTTGTGGGCTGCTCTTGGTTTTTGTTGGGCCTTTTGTTGGTTCATCAGCCAGCTGCTACTCCCTTTCCCATTCAAGCTCATTCAACCAATCATCATTCGACCTAGGAAACAACATCATCCCCATTGGGCTATGCTGCTGGCATAGACAGTAGCTCCCATGAAGTTACCTATTAGTTTCTAAAGTCCAGTTTTGAAGCTTCAAGACGAGCTTTTCGATATGGACCTGGCTGCAGGCAACAGGGCGCCACCATACCTCAACTCCATTCCGGACCTCCACAGGAAGTTGTTGTAAAACAGTTAAATCTGCCGGCTTTTTTTCATTCTTAAAGTTCGTTAATTTATATTTTCAGGTCTTTTAATCTTAATCTTATAAAACACCCTGACCCATATCCAGTTTATTTGTTACCACTTGGTTGCCTTGCCTTAAAATGAAAGAAATTAATTTTAGTGATGAGTTCTAATCCTTTTGAGTAATATTAATGTAACATAACAACCTTTTATTTATTCATAGAATTTTCTTGAGGTTCATTTTACCATTTTTTTAGACTGAAAGCAGGGGGGTATGCTGTAAAAAGAAAAGGGCTGGGGGACACTAAAAATAACAAAACAAGTATTTTAATAGAGAGGGAAGCCTAACAAGGCAACCAAGTGGTAACAAATAAACTGGATATGGGTAAGGGTATTGGTTGATTTAATACATGGATGAAAACCAAACCACTAACATCAGCAATAGTAACAGAAAGCTAACACAAGAAGATTAAAAGACCCGAAAATGTAAATTAACGAACTATAAAAATGAAATAAAGCCGGTGGATTTTATTGTTTTAAATCTGCCAAGGGGCTGGAAACCCACTTACGCCACAAACGTCACGTGACTTCCGGTATCAAACAACAACAACCTAAGGAAGGAAGGGCGGGTCTGACTGTAAAACTACAAGCTCATTGGCTAATGATCATGTGGTTTTATGCCACAGACAATCCTTCATTCTGAAACATGCTGAGATTTACAAAATAGACCCGTTTTTTATTCGCTATGACCCAAAATGAGCGACTGAGCTCACAAACTCACAAGGAAAGTGTTTACAGTGTCATGACAGGAAGCGTTTTTCCAGTAGACTACTATTAGACAGGAAGTGTTTTTGCAACCACAGCAACCGCCATCTGGTGGCCTTCAGATAAAATGCAGATTTACGGCACTTCGGTATTGGTTACATGTTGCTAATATTGTCTGTAGCTGTTTTTTAGTTTGTTTTTAAACACAAGCATGTTTGTAGGTTGCATGGCCATAATTCATTACTTTGAGTAGCAACACAATAGCTAAACAAACGCATACAATCCCGTTACCGTGAAAAGTGAAACCACACCAGGATGCATTTGGAGGTAGGGCACGAAAATATGCAGTTTTCTGGTGAAGCACATACTTGAAATTGTGACTCAAAGTAATACATAAGTTAGTGAACTTGTGGGCTAAATTAACACGAACTGGATAATTTCCATTTCTACCAAAACTTGAAATAGTTTCTTGCCTGTAGCTTCCTCTCTGGCTTGGTTATCACCTCTTATTTTGCTGTGGTGAAAATGGGCAAGGCGTACTTTGATGCTTCCAAAAGAACTTCGAACTCTGCCTTAAATAGTTAATTGCTCTCGCCGTGTCTCCGGCGGTGTCTGCATGTGAATGCGGGGGGAGACGCTTCTGTCTGTCTTCCTATCTTTTTTTTCCCCCTTCTTCTTTTTCCAGCAGGGGCAGGCCTATATATTTTGCAGCTCATGTCTGAAAGGCTGGCTCCAAGCGCTAGGGGTGGGCTCTCGCTCTCTGATGGTTTTCCAGTGAGTATTTGTCAGGTCAGACTGTGCACCGCCCGGCGGTCTCCGCTCCTCTCCCCGGGTTATTTATTACCTCTCTCCCCCGCCGGCAGCGCTGCGGCTCCGGGCCGCTGCCAACAACGGCGCAGAGGCGGAGGCCGCTTTAGGGGGGTTCTCGTCGGACGACACAGGGGAGGAAATGGCTGTAAAATACACTTTGAGGACTGACAAAAGTTGTGCTTCATTAGCCCACATGGCCAAATAAGCCGACCCAACAGTTTCTGTAAACATCCTTTCTGGTTTACAGGAGGAGGACTAATCTCTACTGACTGCAGTTTGAAGTTTTATAGACAGCTGTAGACACTTAAACTCTGCTTAATGTAGCACTTACAAATGCAACACTGGACTTCAATATACTCACAGCAATATAAATATGACATTTTCCATATAAAAAGCTTACAGTCGTGCAGTGTTAAAAGGAAAACACCTAAGCAGTGCAGCATGTCTGCATGCTATTACAACAATGATGCAATAAAATGGATTCTGTATTGAGGCATCCTACCTGAAGAGAAGAGAGGTCATCATGACATTACTGTTGGTTTTCCTTCTGTGTATATTGTATATATTGTATATTGCAGGCTCGCCAGGTTTTATTCACACATGAACAAGTGCTCAGCAGTAGACTGAGCAACTGTAAGATGAGGTGATGCCAATATCTCCACAGACTTGTTGCTGTTCAAGTACAGGGCTTGCCTCCTGGTTGCCTGACTGGATTAAGTCATCTGACAGAAATCTCTGAGAAAACAGCTGAATTTTACATGTGTGTAGGCTGTTCAGAGACATCTCTGGAAACAGAGAAAGTCACAGAGTGAAGTAGCAGTTGGCAACAAAAGGTTAATTATATCAAAAGAGCAAATGTTTCAGATTCTCTTTGGGAGAGGTTTACTTTTTAGTCTTTTTTGGTAGAATCTGAAATCCATTTTTATTAAAGTCTCTGCACAGTCATAGCAAAACTACCTGACTTTAAGCCCTGTGGGTTATTTCTCTGCTCTAAATAGGTCTAAAATGTAACTTTTCTCAGTTTAAAAGCAGCACAAACAGGGGTAACACCGTTACCATAAAAAGATACCATTTTACTGTAATATAGCTGTTGATAGACGTCGGTGCTTGGATTTTCGATTTCGCTGTAAATTTATGGGGTGTAAAAGCAGGTGTGGGTTTTTCTCTGGTATTTTCTTTCTTTTTTTTTTATTGCACACGAGACTCTTCCACACTGCAGACTGCAAAAAGGAAGTCAAAAGGTTAAAGGAGGTAGAAAGGTTGAGCAAGGTTTCCCCAACAAATCGAGCCTTTATTTTAAAATGTAAGGCACACAGGATGGAAAGTTATAGTCATTTAACCCCAAACCAGTCGCTGAAGATGTGAAAGTTGAAGTGTCGTCACTGAAGTTTGGGGAACCCCTTAAATGAGTCATGTTCAAGGATGGGGAGTGGGTGTTGTAATGGGTGTCCCCTTTATGACTAGTTTCATCAGGGCTCTCCCGACGGTGCTGCCTCTAGCGCCAACGCGCTTATCAACAAGGTTTCCATCGAGACATTTCGCGGCGGTGAAGCCTGCTTTGATAAACTATCAGAGCTTCTAATCTGAAATGCAGCGTTCCACTTCCTGGAAACGACTTTTGAAACATGCCACAAATGTCAGCGGTTCATAATTAATGTCACTGCTGCTCACCATCATCTGCAAAGATTCATCATTGTTAAGCTGAAAAATATTTCATCTGTTTTTTGTTTATTGTTTTTTTTCAGACAAGCTTTTGGAGGAGTGATCTCAGGTCACCTTTTTCTTCCTTTTAGCTGTGAGTGTAACATCTGTTTTGGTCTCTTCCTAAATCCACAAACCCACTAATTCCATTACTTTCCCCTTCAGACATTACAGCTTCTCATATCCAAAGGGGAAAATGTCAATCTACAGTCTGTCATCATCTTCGGTGAGGTAGCTGGCATCTGCTTTCATACATGTCTGCTGTGTGTTTGCCCGCCCGGCCCTTGCTGGAAGCTTTATACCAGTTCTGGCCCGGGCTGTGGACTCCGGCCTTCCCGTGCAGCGCTTCCGCCTGCGGTGTGGCTTGCCTTTTTTCCTGTCTGTGTCAGAGGCAGTTTGGCCTGATTTATAAGCTCTCGACACACGGAGCTTTAGACCCTACCTCTGCTGCTGGAATGGCTATTCCATGTGTTGGTGGTGGATCCACCTGGGTGGTTCTTCGCTGATGGGGGTCAGATGTGGTCTTGCTCATAAGCTCCAGGAGCTCAGGGGAGCCTACCCCGCAGACAGCGTGGAGAGAAAGTGCTTTCAGAAAATATGGTTCCTGGTTTTGGGTTATACTCCAGTTAAAGCAACAACGTTTGCGGCAGTGGTTACATGTAAGGCCGAGTTCTTTTTTAAAATTCGCCGTGTG
This sequence comes from Apistogramma diplotaenia, assembly GCA_015052665.1. NCBI lineage: Eukaryota > Metazoa > Chordata > Actinopteri > Cichliformes > Cichlidae > Apistogramma > Apistogramma diplotaenia. Next base: position 38,903 of record VOQJ01034266.1, on the reverse strand, counting down.
GCGATTGAGTTTAGTTTGGTTTTAACACTTTTACTCAAACAAACCACCTTTATTAATGGCTGCACTGAGGATGAAACAGTCTGTTAAACCACAAAAGCGCTTCTTTTGGTCCATAGGTGTCGCACCACTTATTTTTTTGCATCTCGACAGAAGCAATCAAATAAAGAAGAAAATACAAAAAAGAAAGAAGGAAAAAAGTTTTTATATATTAGAGAAAAATTGGACCTAACCAAACAGCAGGACTCTCGAGGTCACAAGAATCAAAAGCCAGCTTACTGTCCTGCTTTTTGAAATGGGAATTTCCATTTTGTAATGTCTAAAAATATTATCAGTCTACATTTTATTTATTTTTTGATGTAATAAATAGAAACATAAGGTTAACTGTACTTGGTTAACACCAAAATAGAACATTTGAAGAGTTCAACAGCTGGAAATGGGTTCAGCGGTGCTTCACATACAGCCGATGCGGCAGGTGAGCCGTTTATGTGTAGCAGGAGAGGGCAGAGCGGGGTCATCGTAGGTGAAGTATAACAAATAGACGGTTGAATTTAGACAGCAAAAGACAACACAGCAGAGGCCATGTGTGGATCTCTGGCTGCTGCGTCACGGGCAGATCTGGTGGCCTGTGACGTCTGTCCAACAGTCCATTTCTTTGTATAGACTGGGATAGTAGTGAAAGGACCGCTTTAAAGCTGTGAAATTACATGTGATGAAGTGATTCTAAGCTGTGCGTGAAGGAATTGTTGGCTCTAAAGGGCAAAGCAGAATTTGGAGCTGGTATTTTATAGTGAACTTTAAAATGATGTGACAGCAGGTTTCAGGGTGAATTCTGCTGGAGTTATTAAATTGTGAGAGTGATTCTGGATAATGTTGCACTGAGTATTTACACTATTATGAGACTAAACAGAAGGACGGAGCTGAAATAAGTGTAAGATTTAGTAAATAGGTGGAGGCATTTCACTTCCTCGTGCTTCCTCGTGGTGGTTCTTCCATTTTACGCACTGAAGCGCCGTCCCTCGCGGTCCCCCCTCCTCCGCGTGGCTCTCGCCTAGCCTCCGCTGTTTAAATGGGCCAAGTTGAGAAGCGGCGGAGAGTGCAAATCTTGTTTGGTCTGGGTCTATGAACTTCAGCGTGACTTCAGCGACATACACACGGGTTAAAAAACTAACAACTCTTTGCAAACTTTCAACTGCACCAACGTTGCGCAGGCACCGGGGGATATTAAGCCTCATATATATGTGTTCTTGGCTCGTGTTTCTGATTAATGACATATGTCACGCTGGCTTAATTAAAATAATAAATGCACTATTATCGGCTTCTTATCGTTGGCAGTAAAATCTGATCTCGCTACACTCCCCCAAGTTTCCACAACAGAATCGCTGTGCTTTGTTTTTGGGTTTTTTTGAAGATTGCACTGCCGATTCATTTGCCTCAACTGAGTGGATATCATTTTTTTTTTAAACAGAGAAAAACAAAAACAACAACCTTACTTTCTCAATTCTCAAGTGCGAAGAAGTACGATGTAAAACGTGGCTGCTAATGATAAGAGCAGGTAGCATAATGTAAAGGGCTCAGGGCTGCCCAGCATGTCAGGTATTAACAGAGCGAGTGTGATTAAATGTGGGAGGTAGGAGCTGTGAGGCTGGCGGAGAGCGCTGCTGCCGCTGCGAGCTGGAAACTACTGAATGGGAATCTATCCGGCAACTTCATCAGACCGCTGTCTCTCGGCGACACGGGACTGCGTAAAACCAAGCGGCGCGTCTCCAAGTCTGGGTCAGCCCAACTCACAGACGAAGAGGACGCTCAAGTTGGATCGGGCGAGCAGCTTTTCACTTGTTACCGGCGCTCGGCTCCCACTAACATGCCTGCCATCAAGAAGGAGAGGCTGGATGGAGACGACATGGCATTGACTGCGTTCAACCCCTCTGAATACTTGGCCCCTTTAAATGCCACCGCTATCCCCGTGGTGACCCCGCATCCGCCGCCCTACGACCACATTTTCGCCCATCACCGCGCGTACTTGGGGCTCCACGACTCGCCGCTGCATCACCAGCACCTCCACCATCACACGGACGACTTAATGGTAGAGAGGTTTTCCTCCATCCCCGACTTTCAGCCCTTCTTCGACAACGGGGAGCCTTGCATCGAGGTGGAGTGCGGGGAAAACAAGGCTTTGCTTTATATCAATAAACTGTGTCAAGGTAGTAAGGGACCTTCAATTAAATACAGGGGCGAGTGGCTCACCCCCAATGAGTTCCAGTTTGTCAGTGGACGAGAGACTGCCAAAGATTGGAAACGGAGTATCAGACACAAAGGTAAGAACTATGTTCACTTTTCCGAAGGTTTATGGGTAAAGGACACAACACAGTAAATTAGAGGCTTTGTAGACGGCGCATGCAGTGGCTACGAACTTGAGTCTTGTGGTTCGGTACTGAGTTTTGGAGTGAAAGGGTTACAGCAGTCAGTGCGTAAGGAGACAGATGAGAAAAGGCGCATATCCTCCACATACCCTCCGAGCCTTTGACTCAGAGTTTGGGCTGCGATCACACACCAAGCCGGGGCATCTGGAGTCGGCTGCACTGGACAGAGGTGAAAAGTTAGACGTAGTTTAACGAAATCTGTGACAGTTCAAATATTTTTCTACATTATGGGATAAATCCTTCCGCTAGGTTCAGCTGCACTTGTGCATGGGTGTTCACTTTTACGCAGTGCATGTTAGATTTGAAGAGACTTGATGAAATTATATTTTGTGTCCATTTAACATCACAGTTAATGTTTAATATGACTTTTTTTTG
>VOQJ01034266.1:15465-26074 GCA_015052665.1 Apistogramma diplotaenia | reverse complement strand
AGAGACTTTTTTCCATGGCTGAAAGGAGGTTGACCACACACAGTAAGGTTGCCTCAGCTCGGCACACACACGCATGTTTGTGCGTGCATGTACGAGCCTGAGCGCTCAGGCGCCCTTCCTTTGAGCGCTCCTACGTGGGCTGCCAGGGGTGTGTTTGGCTTCATGTTTTGTTTCAGAGAGCCCTCCCCCGTCCTGCGGAAGTGTTGCCGGAAGCAGTGGGAGCTCACCCCCAGTTCTGCGTCAGTGCCACTAAAGAAAGGATTGGGGCTTTCCGGGAGGGGAGAAGAGGGAGGAAGGGAGGGGGGACTGTCAGCCTGGGTATGTCACGGCCATGTGGGTGGTTGTCACGCACGCACACGCACACACACACAGGGCCACAGTCACGACTGCTCTTCGACAAACTATTCTTGTGTACACTGTATTGCTGGCTTGCACTGAGTAAAATCCCCCGCATTGGAGGGGAATTCTAAGGAATATTAACAGGTGTGTCTGACTGTGAGAGCATGCGTCCATCTGTGCGTGTCACGGTGCGGGTGTAGCGCACGTGTGTGTGTGTGTCTTCCCTGACAATGTGAAGACAGCAGTAAATGGACCCGGAGGTGGAGAATTTGTATTTGCCAGATGTGTGCGTGCGTGTGTGTGTGTGTGTGACAGATGGATGTGGTTGCATCCATAAAGGAGTGATTTTATTTATTTATTTCTTATTTTTTGGTTTGATGTTTCGCTCTGCCCCCCCCCCTCCCCCCCTCCCCCATCAGAGCTCCAACATTAATTTCTTTGAGCTGAAGTTGACCTGGACTGGGAGGAGCAGAAGTATCAGAAAGTGATCAACTGTCCTGAAATGCTGGCGCACAACTTGTAGAAAGCTCCAACAGGAAAGAAAAAAACATATATTTTTTCAAGCAAGACACAGAAAAGGAGAGAAATTTGCAGAAATCTGTGGCCTGCTCATCCTGGGGGATGTTTTCATCTTTCTCTGTCCCCTCCCAACTCTTTTTAATGTGTGCCATTTGAGAGACTCCAGAGGGGCTGCACCTGTTTGCCTCTTGGCTAGGAGCCCCCAAATCCCTCCTTCTGCCCCCGCCTGCCACTCATGCTACAGCACCTCCTGGGATGGAGGGAGCGAGGGAAGGAGGGGAAATAGGGAGGAGTGGTGGAGTGTGGGGTTGCATGTGGTGGAAGGAATAGCTGCAGGGCTTGAAGGAGTAAGAGCAGAGATGTAGGCTCACACACAGAGAGAGAGAGGGGAATATAGTTTCACATCCAAGTCCATTCTCCCACACTGGACAGACCTTCCCTCTGTGGAGCTTTCTCTCTTTCATGTTTTGACTCACCACATTCTCTTTTATTTCTGTATTTTCTCTCACCTTTTCTCCCTCCTGTGCAAACCCACATCTGCTCTCCCTCTCCTCCTTGTTAACTTTTCTCCTCAGCCTATCGTTCTCTTGCTCTCCTCCAATTTTCTTCCCTGACTCACTCTTTTACTCTGTGCATCTCTCAGTCCTCCTATCCAGGCTATTCCTCTGCTCCTCTTACTCGCCCTTTTCCCATTGCTCTCTGATAGGGTCCTGTTAATCTGCAGTGACCTCTTCGGGTCACATTAAAGGTCGCCCAGCTTCACTTCCCAATATCCCCGTGGCCGTACTCTTGTCTTAATCCCTGCTTTTCTCAGCTAACTCCTGGCTCTTTTGGAACGAAATAAATACTCAGTTCATCGACCAATTTATCTTACACATAGATTTGCTTTTCAAATAGAAAGTGACAGTAATAGGTAAATGTAACGTCTGATTTGATTCTTTAGAAAAACGAAAAATTGCAACCTTTATCTTTTATTATATAGTGTGCCCCGCCTTTCATCTTATGACAGCTGGGATAGGCTCCAGATGTAACACATTCAGGTGTTACATCTCTTTGATATCTGTAAATGTCATCTTCCCCACAACCTTTGCGCTCATGCAACCCCGTATCATCACGCTCCCACCTCCGTGCTTTACTGTGGCAGTCATTGCATGCTAAAGCTCGTCTGTGCCGAATACATTTATCTTGGTCTCATCTGACCGAAGCATTTGTTTCCAGCACTTATTGGGTTTCTTTTCATCTTCTTTGTCAAAGTGTAGTCTTGCAGTTTTGTGCCAAAGAGCACGGAAGGGGGTTTTCTTGCACATTGTACATAGAGGCTAGCATCATGAAATGCCCTCGCAGTGGCTGAAATGCAACTTTCAGCTGCATTTCCTTTGATAACACCTGTTCCAAGTCTGAAGCTTTTGCCTCTGTGTGCAAAGTAGTGCACTGTCTGTGGTGATTTTTAGGGCAACAGCCAGAAAATCTCATGATTACTGCCTTAACAGTTTCATCTGATTTTTAGTTGGTCCCTGATCGTCCTCTCATCATTCCCCATCAATGTGAAGTCTGACAATCAGACGTTCCAAATTTTCTGCCCATTCTTTCTCAAGTAGTGCCAGACTTGCAGATAGAAGCAGCCCATAGATCCCAAGCTGAACGGATGCTGGTGTTCAGTTTCTACTTTCTGCTTGTACTTACAGTGTGTTCATTTGTTCAGCATTTGTTTGAAACTCGCTGAGTTGCAACTTAAAGTGACTTTCATTTTGTGGAATAGTGAAATCACATTTAGTACCTCGTGTGACTGGAATTACAGAATCCTGCTTTTAAAGTCTCACCTTTTCTGTGTTTTCCAGAACCGCGGGCGCTTGGCAGAGAAGCGCACCATCCCCCTACCACCCAACCGGGTGCCCAAGAAGGAGCTGGCCTCCATTTTCAGCAGTGACGACAGTGAAGGCAGCGACCGGGCCAGTGGGGATCATGCTCACATCAAGCAGGAGGATGAGCTGCATTACAGTATCATGAGAAAGAGGTCAGTCACCTGTGACTTGCATGCAGTTGGTTGTTGTTGTGCTCTGCAAGGTACCCAGATTTTTTTAGTTTTACTTCATATATTTTTAACCAGGATTTGGTGAAATTACTAGTCTTTTTGTTGTTTTTGGGGTCTTTTGGGACCTCTGAAGCATGTAGCTTTTTTCATCAGAAGTGGTGTCAGGATAATTTTGCTGTGTTTAAGGCTCAGTTTTAGTCAAACAAAGAGCCACTTTCAAAAAGATACGCGTGGCTTTTGCTTTGGGATGCCTATTGGAAGCTGTTGAGCTCTCACAATGTTAATTGGCTTCTTAGTTTGTGTTTTCCTGCTCCTGCCAAGTCTCGTTGTAGCTGTCTTGACTTGATATCGAATGACTGAATCACCTGAGTCACTGCTGCCTGCTTCATCCTATACTGCAGCAGGGAGCAGTTTGATCATAATAGAAAAGATTCATTGTATTCATGTGTCGTCTTTATTTTGTTCAGCTGGTCTAAAGAATGTTTCAGAATGGTTCTGAAGTGCTCTCCAACAACATTGAGACTATAAGTAGGATTATAGAAAGAAGCAGCAGACGCTGCCTCAGAGACACTTTGACAGTGGTAAAAACACAGTACAGTGCCTCTACGTATACGTACAGGCACGGTATGTATTAAGCAAGCATCTCAAATGGTTTCATAGTGATTGGTTGTTTATTCTTGAAATCAAACTTTGTTTTTGTGTTCATCAGTAAATGAACAGAGATATTAAAGTAAAAAGTTGCTTGAAATGAAGATGTGCTGTGCAGCATTCGTCAATAAAGTGGGAACAGCTTTTCCGAGACCGGTGTGGATGCACGTGAATAATCCCATCCCCATTTTCATAAATGCAAACAACGACATGCAGGGCTGCAATGATGTCAGTCTCTGTCACTGGCGTGCAGTTCGGGGTGGTAAGGAACAAAATCCAGGCTGTGATAGGCTTGTAATTTTTTTTATTTATTTATTTTTTCCATTGCCGCTGTGGAATTTGGGGATTGCGTGGCATGCACGTAAACTGACTGTAATATTCAGAAATCAGACAGATTATTGATTTAAGGCTGAGCCTGTTCATTGATTAACCTCAGAAAGTCCCCAGCTGTATTATAAGAGCTTGTGCAAGCTCATTAAAGAAGGGGATGTTTTTCATGTCGTGAGATTTACGCGTGACACAGCGGACAGCACAGCAACTGTGAAGCTTTAAATGGATCCACTAACCTCATTTAAGAGGGCTTCCCCTCCCCCTGACACTTGTGCCGCTGGCGTGTTAAGATGATAATGAATTTAAAGAACACTTATGACTAATATGTCAGGCTTTTACCCTTTTGAAAGGCGACGGACTCGCTGGAGCCGCAGCTCCGGTCTGTCGTGGGTATCCGTCTCAGCCTCGCTTTATCCCCCAATGTGGGTCTGGACGAACAGGATAATGGGATGTCCAATCATGAAAATGTGATTTCCATTGACCGCAGCTTCGTAAGTGAGTCGTAGAAGGGTCTTAACAAATTGGATTTGGCCGATGGATGTGAAAAATACAGGGCCTCTGTATACATGCGAGTGTATCTGTGCTGTCTCATCCTCACATCATCAGAGCTGGCGGCAGCACCGTCACACCCACTGGGTTGCAGCCTACTGTAACTGTACTTCAATCTACACGAGCACGTCAGATGTGCCGTGTGTTATTTGACCGTTTTTGATCCTAGCAAATTGCTTCACCCAGCAAATGAACTTCCAGTAGAATCACGTTAGGCGACGCTTTAGGCACTTACCTTTTTCGCTCGGTTCAAGTTTGCATGGAACACTCTATAAAGTGTCACATTTTGCAGCAAAATGGTTTTACATGCCATGTGTCAAAAAGTGTCATTTCCAAAGACACTCCACGGTAATCAGATTAATGTTAGCAGTCTATGTCTCAACAGACAACTGGTTTTCGTGGCGCTCCGTAGACCTGCACTTGTCCTGCTGAATATTCACCGAAGTGCAGCCAAACCACAGAACCAACCATATGATCGTTATCACAATGCATGTGGAGGTGGATGTATTGTGGCTTTTGCAAAAACATGCGTGAGCTGATAGACAGATGCAAAATCTATTATCTTGGTATCCCCCCGGTTTGGATCATTTTAACTCGTAATTTCTCGGATTTTATTTTGGGGACAAAGATTTAGGAGCACTAATGACTGTTCTGTGTTTTTTCAAATGGTTCTGCACCCTACCTGTCCCGGGCCACCTCGCTTCCTCGTTCGCTCACATCATAACTACTGCAGTCAACTTTATGTTGAAATGCATCTGCGGTTGAACAATCACCAACATATGGAGTCATTTTTTATTGATTTTTCAAAATGGGAGACCAGTTTTAAGATTTTTAGTGTCTCACTGAAGGGCAAAACAAAGCCTACCTTAGTGTTTGTTTCGCTTGGCCGTAGATAACAAGGCTTGATTGAAAAGTGCTGACTGAGAGTCTGGGTAATTACCTGGCAACCACTGTGGATTTTATAAGTTACACCTGCTGACGTCTGCCTTTCAACCTGCAACCTCTGGAAGACAAACTTCTCCACACCCATTATTAACCTTTGCCAAAACATACACAAAGACACTTTAGCAGTATCAAAGTACTCCACCACAGTTACCTTTATATGCAAATCTCTTCCATCTAGAAAAAGAGACGATGACGTGAGGAAGGTTTTCATAAAAAAATCAACACGCACACTTGGGCTCTTCATAAAAGCGGCCATCTTTTCCTGTTTTTTCATCAGGGAAAAAAGCTAATAGAACATACTAACATCCCATCTTACTGTTTGTTCCCCTTGAAATAGCAACATTTTACTTCACGTCAATGCAGGAGAGCTATCATGAGCTTTAGTGCCCATTGAGGACAAATGTTCACTACAGGTTGAACGTGACAACAGGCTTCTTATAAAAATTAACAGTCAGTAGATGCTTACATTTATGAACAATCAAAAAATTCTCATGTAACTATGTACTGGGGGACTTTGCAGCCTTGTTCTCTGCATGAAAGCAGGTCTTTTCAGGGCTCATTTCTTAGCAGGCAATTTCTACTCAATCTGCACGAGAGGGAAAGACACTGATGATGCTGAGTTAGCGACTGTGTGTCTGTTGCATTTGACATTTTGTCCTCTGGCTTTATTGAACAACTGTGTCATTGCCTTATGCCAGTAAGGGGTCAGAGACAGTGTGAAATTACTGGAAATGGCTCTCCCCTAAAGCACTAATTAGTGAGCTTGGAGGTTTTATAGCTTTTTAGAGGAGCTTTCCGCCTCCAAAAAAAAAATGGCCTTGTTTACATGCATTTCCCATGGCAACAGAGTCACAGCAATTTAGTAGTTGATTGGGCGTTGGCTAGCAGCGAGACATTCATTGTTTCCACACAGAAGAATGTTTTGTCTATTAACTCTCTGTCATAACATAGGATTAACAGAGAGATGGTCAGCGGTGTTCCAGCTGTTGGGCTCAGATCTGGCTGGAGATATGTTCATTATTTCCACATGTAGAGATCAAGGCGATTCATATTTACCACGTCCTGTGTGTTGAAATCAGGGGAAAGTAACAGGAGCATTGGTCTTACAGGGTATCAAAGTGTCCTCTGTCAAAGTACCACACAAACTGCAAATGTAACATTTATTTAGTCAAATTTTTTCCCCTTAAAAGTAAATAATACCTCTCCTAGTTAGGAAAGTGAGAAAGCTACAGTAATAGCATGACAGATAGGAAATTACGGGTAAATAAAACCAGTAGTTTTCTCAAGCAGCCTTAAATGTAACATGGCACACTTCCTGTATATTCAGTTTTCATTGTCTTTTCTCCCTTGGCTGCTTTATCGACCTCATGTCAGCCTGTACAGCGGGTGCACAACGAGGAGAAGTGAAGCTGGGCTACTCTGACTTATTTATGTATCTATTTCTGTATTTATTCATTACCCCGTCCACTTGCAGGGTTCCCATTTGCATGTTGCCTTTGGATTTAACTGTGAGAGGCTTGACAATTGTGCTTCTGCTAGCTCACAATAAACAGGCAAAAGATTCCTGATTTAGACTTGATGGGTCTGAAAGTACAGCACTTTTTATTTTTTACTATAAAAAAAACCAAAACACCATTCCCTGTTTTTTCAGCATTTTATCCATGCCCATGCCTTTCTCCTCTCTGGTTGTTGAATATTACATACTGTCTGGTAGTATTTGAATTTTGTTGTGGGCCACCTGCGCGGGTTGGAGCAGGCTGTGTGTGTTCAGGCTATTGTCTTGAGCAGATGAGGGTAGTAAACCTGCGTGTACCAGATGTTTCATAGCACTTGCACTCTGTCTTTCTCCCTTCTCTGTCTCTCTCCTCCTCCTCCTCCTCCTCCTTCACATCCCTGCTGTCTGTCTGTCAGCACTTTCCCAGCGGTGGTGTGAGACATGGCGTCAGGGTGCCTGGGCTGCCAGCTTCTGCCAGCTCACACTGTGACCTCCAGCCCCGCCACCTCAGCTCCACGTGCCAATGCCACAGCAGGGCACTACTGGGCATTTATACTGAGTTGACTCCCAGTGCCACCAGAAGTCTTTTCATGTCATTTGGGCTATTTTGAATTGTACTGAATTGGTAGAAGGCAGCATGGGCTTTTATAGTAATACTGACTATTTTTGTGGTTAAATTATAAATACGTATTTCAATAACTATAAATATATCAAAAAATGATTCACAGATAATTATACTACAGAGCAGTGGTGAGCTTTTTAAAAAATAGTATAATTAACATTATGCACTGAAATAAAGCTGTGCTGGAGCTTACATGTGGATGTAGCCTGAAATATTTGTGTACGCATGTGTAAGATTTAAAAATATGTTGTTTTGTTTTCACTACATCAACCCGTAGACTGAATATAAAAGAAGCACGTAGCCACTGTGACATCACCCATTAATTTGCGGACTTTATAAGCCACTGCGTTACCGTTTTGGCTCCATTTTGTTTAAGAGCCTGAAGCTAGGTGGCTAAGTTATCAGCTAAGGCTAACTAGCTTGGTTAGCAAACTGTGTCTATAAACTTGATGGGTGTATTGCTCACACGCAGATCGCTGCTAACTAGTGCTAAGTAACACATTAATAAAATAAGGCAGTTTCCTATATGGTCTTTCCATTAAGAAAAAATGCTATGAACAAGGTGGAGGGGTCCAGATGAACTTTAACCCCTAACTTTGAGCCACATTAAAATTCCAACCTAGTAGCCAACTTTAGTGGAAGTTTGACTATTATAGAATAGAATTACACATAATGTTAGTCGCTGGTAGTATTTGATTGCCACCACACATTAGCTACCACAGTGTCTGGGTCACTGGGTCCAGTGACAAAGAGGCAGTAATGTCCAGTTTAGGGATAAGCACGAGATGATTCGATGATTGGTTCGTACCTGGATGATAAGAAGCCGGCTCATGTCCTTCTTAGCTGTCAGACTCAACAACCACAATTAGGCTCACCCCTCCCCAATCCTTTCCAAGGCCCTTGTCCTTCCCGGCTAACCCAGGCCTTAGGAGCTCCTTAGGGAGTGCTGACTCAGGTGACTGGGTTTTAAACAGCATCCCCAACCCCCTCTCCATCTTCCATGGCTTGAGTGTGACCTTGCCTCCACTCACAGAAAGAGCGAAGGAGGGGGTTGAGGGAGGGCATAGGTGGGTGGGGATAAGGCTAGGCCCTCATTAGCCCAAGCTGAGGCGGGACAGCTCAGGAGAAGTGCGCTAATTACCCAACTAACAATGTCCTTGCCGTTCACGGCTTAGAGCGGCCACTTCGCTATGGGATAATAACCCCGTCACCTCTCTGAGAAGTTCACGACGGCATTATCATGATCACTTTAAATGATGGACAGAGGGTGGTGTTATAATGCACCTAACTGATTGATGGATTTGGCTGCAGCTTCCCACAGAAGAGCATCTAACTGCAGTGTGTGTGTGTGTGTGTGAGTGTGTGATGCGTATTTTGATGGAGTCAGTGGGTGACACAAATGTATGATAATGACCTTTAGAAAACCTTCTTTCTACCTCATTCTCATTTTGAAGAAAATCGTTGCCCTCTCAGACACTGAGAGCTACCAATTTTAGTAAGTTGCACTCTAAAAAAGGAGTCTGTCATTAGTCTAAAAAGTTTGCACTCGCAGACCAATCAAGTGTCTGCTTGCTTAGCAACCAATGGTGACTGTTTTGTCTGAGACTATTTTCTGAGTCATTGGTTCTCTGTGCCTGAGAGGTGACTGGTGAGGCCAGCATGGCCAGCATGAGGTCCTCAGCACTACCCTTCATCTTTTCTGTTAGCGTGTGGAAAACAGCTTGGCGACCGACAGCCTGACATTACAGAAGGAGCCTGTAATCATGGGACTGTAAAAACCCAAATCCAGCAGCCGCAAACAGTGTGGCCTCGTCATAGCGGTGGCAGCTAAGAACCATTCACCGCCTCTGTCCCATAAACTGTGCTTGCCGTGTCATACCAGACCCCCTTCATAGATGTTTCTGCTTTCAATAAAGTTGCCAGTTAAGGCTGTAAATGAGATCGCTGCTCACACGAGAGGATGCTGATGCCATGAAATTGCTTAGGCTTACTGTGTGAAACACATGGCATGCATGTAGAAAAAAACAAAACTGTGGGATCATCTCATACAGCAGGTATATCACAGTGCTATGACAGGAGATATATAGACTGTAACTTAAAAAAAATCAGCCCTGCTCCCCTCCTGCCGCACAAGCTGTTTGCCATTACACTGTCTACACTCCACACACTGCGCGGCCATGCTAGCCTCAAACGCTAAGCGCCTATTTCCCATCATTATGCCATTTAATGCGATCAGGATGGTAATCAGATTGCAAATGAAATGCCTCCATGACACAGTTGTGTGGGTCCGCTGGTGTGGGGAGTTTAGAAAGGCAGCTGGTGGAGAATTTGAAAGGACAGAGCGGCTCCAACCAAATCTGGGTCTAATCTGTTAACCCTCCTCCTGCTCCTCCTCTGGGTGCTGAAGGGCAGGACAGGGTGTTTGAGAGATTCTCGTGAAGAATCTTTTTCCCTTTTTCATGAAGGGCTAACGTTAATGTAGGCACAAAATAAGAGATGGAGACTCACAGCTTTTCTTTTTAATTGTTAGCATATCTTACCACAAATTAATTGTGTTATCAAAATTTTTATATTCTTAATGAATAAAACCGCTTCCAGGCTAGATTGAATTGTGTGTCTGTTTTTTTTAAACATTCTTCCCCAGTCTTTGCATATTATTAGAGCTGGTTTTAAGCTGTTAAACCACTTATGGGTTGTGAATATGTTCATTAATACATCTTAGTGTGGAAGATGAGTAGGGATGAGACCTGAAAGTGCTGGATGCGGTAGTCTGTCAGAGTGTATTACACACCTCAGAGCTAAGAGCCAGTTGACAGGACAGCCACTTGTAGCTGCTGAGTCTGTGTGAAGATGTGCATTTTATAGAGGACAGGTCTGGCCTTTATGGAGGATTTCTGTGGTGTTATGTGCTGTGAATTTATATGCTGCTCTTTTTTAATTTTTTAAACAAACAGACCATTTGGGGCTTAACTCTGGTTCATTTTTGGCTGATTTTAATTGTGCTCTCTTTTCTCTGTGTGTGTGTGTGTGTCTGTGTGTGTGTGTGTGTGTGTGTGTGTGTGTGTACATTTTTGTGCGTTGCAGTCGTGACAGTGACCTCTCTACAATTATCTCCAACCTGCACCACACC
>VOQJ01034255.1:4339-15310 GCA_015052665.1 Apistogramma diplotaenia | reverse complement strand
GAAAAATAATAGGGAGGTATGAGGGTATATGGGGAAAACATTGGAGAGAGAGATTGGAGATGTGTGTGTCTGTTCTCGCACTCTCTTTCTATGTGTGTGTGTGTGTCTGTGTGTGGATGGAAGGAAAGGAAGGTTTAAGGGCATTTCTTATTAACTTTCTTCTTATTTTTCTTACTTTATTTAAACCTTCCTTACATTTAGTCACCCCACCTTTCCTCTCCAGAATATTATTCCCTTTCCTTTCATCATTTGGATCAAGGATTTTGTATCCACAGCTGGTAGTGAAACAAATGCAACAGGTCCATAAATGCATTTCATCCATGTTGTGCTGTGAAAACCAAAAACAAAAAAAGTAAACTAAAATGAAGAAGCAGTGAGGAAAAATGCTTCCATAGGAAAGAAGAGCATACGTAGGAAACAGGTGCTGTAAATCACATGCATTTGGTTAAATGATTATGAGCAAGTGTGACCGCCTCTATAGAAGCAGACGTTTTGGCAGAGTGCTGTACTCAGGTGTGTGCTGACACAATCCCAAGGAGAAAAGACATCAGCAATGAATTTAAAAGAAGTAACTGTTGCTGCTCATCAATCTGGGAAGGGTTGCGAGGTCACTTCCAAATAACTTGAAGTCCATCATTCTACAGTGAGAAACATTAACAAGTGGAAAACTGTCTTGTCAGGAGTGGATGTTCCAGGAAATTCACAGAAGGTTTGAAAAACAGCAGAAAACCCCAAGACTGTAAAATATTAAAGCTCATGACAGCACAATTAGAAAGGGCCAGAACAAGTAGAGCTTGTTTGGAAGGGTTGCCAGGAGAAAGCCTTGTTACTCTAAAAAGAACTTGGCAGCATAGGTTAGCTTGCTTAGGTTTGCAAAACTGCATCTGAACAAACCACAAGACGTCTGTAACAGTGTCCTTTGGACAGACAAGACCAAATTGGAGATGCTTGACTGTAATGCACAGCGACATATTTGGTGAAAAGCACACACAGCATATCAGCACAAACACCTCATACTAGCTGTCAAGCATGGTGGTGGAGGACCTTGCAGTCACTGAGTCAACAATGACCCATTGGGTCATGCAACAGGACAATGATACCAAGCACAGTGGCAAAGGGACAACAAGGTGGCTGAAAAACAATCATGGTGTTTTAATGGCCCAGTCAAAGTCCAAATCTCAGCGGAGATGAAATGCTGGCCCTTAAGAAAACTGTGCATGAATAAATGCCCACAAACATCAATTCAACTTATTGCCAGTTAAGGAGGCTTTACAAGATACTGAATCATGGGATGCACCTACAGTAGTTTCCATCCACCGTTTCTCCATTTTGGCTTAGTTTTGGTTAAATAAACAATGACATGGTTGAATATCTTATTTGTCATTGTCCATTACAGGTTATATTCACCTGATGTTAAGACCTGGATTATTTTTTTGTTGTCCTAACATGTAAAGATCTTTAGATCTGAAAATTTGTATACTTCCTGTTTTATCATGACTGTATAGGGTCTTACACACACCTACGCACACACACACACACACACACACACACACACACACAAACACAAACACAGGACATTGCCTCTCACATTGAGAAATTGTTGGCTTGAAAATCACAAGTGTGAATTTATTGCCTAGGATATTTGGTGAAATAATATGCCATCTGTGATTTTAATTGTATGAAATTGGATGAGCTCGCATTGCCTCCCCTCCTATTCTAGGCTGGCAGGGCCTGAAAAGACAATGTAAGCTTCTCTTTACAGTGGATTAAAGAAAAGAAATGCGAAGAGAACATATCTGTTTTGCAGCTGGATGTATTAGTTGCTGTAAGATGTTTGTGTGGTCATGCAGACCCTGCTAAACTGGGCTTACCTCGTATTATGTAGTAAAAAGACAAAATGCAAAAGATAGTAACGACATAGAAAGAGAAACAGATGGATGGAGAAAAGACAGATTTTGCACTGTGATTGGAAAAAGAAGCAACTCAGACAGCATCACCTTGGGCCTTGGGCCTAAGCCCCTGCAGCACACAAGACCTCAGCAACCAGAGGAAGTTGCCAGGCCCACAGAAGCCTTGGAGGTAATTAATCATTTTAACCTGAAGCCTGTCAAGATACCACTCTGTCTCACTCCCTTTGCTGATTTCCCTGTCAATTATATGTCCAGACAATTCGACAACCTCTCACTCTGTCTTCTTGCCTTTCTCTTACTCCAAACTGCCATCTGTAATTGTTTAAAAAGGTTACTTTGAACTTTGGACATTTTTGACTCCCGAGTTTTTAGCTTAGTTTCAGATTGCTGCTGAGAAAGAGAGTTTGAAGAAAATTATTTTAATGAACCCAAATATAAAATGTAAGAAAAGCGGTGGATGGAATTTGCAGAAAAAAAAAAAAGATTTGTTCTATCTGTTCTTTCAAACATGCAAGTTACTTTGTTTTTTTTTTGTTGCATACACTGTGTTTAAAGTTACATTGACCTTTGAGTGGAGGACTGGATTTTGCATGCTTTAATGTTAATTTCTTCTCCACCAGAAGTCTTTTTTTTCTGGAATACTTCACAAATCTCAATCATCCCAGTTCTTGTAACTCCTGTGCTGGTCCCTGACAGCTTGCCCAGTGCTGTTGTGTGACCTGGAGGGCTGGTCCCCAGTGCTGGTCCCCTGTCTCCCAATTACAGCTAAGAGACTTACCCAAAACCTGCCTTGCTGCTTCCATATTTTCTCTTACACTTTCATTGCTGTGTGGATTCTGTGTGTGGTAGAAGCATTTTGCTTCTTTCTCTGTCCTTTCCACGCTCTTGTTCTCTGTTCTCCCTTCATTCCTCTTTCTTTTCCTCCATCCTCCATGCCTACATCCCTCCTTGTCCTCCAGGGAATGAGTGCAGTACTTGCGCTGCCGCTGTGCTTGCCAAGAACAGATGTCCAAGAAATACCAACCCAGTGAGAGAAAAGTAGTGAGAAAGAGAGAGGAAGCACATGGAGGCAGATTAGGTGAACCGTAGGATCCACTGGTACCGTCTGGAAATGTGGGACTTCATTCAGAGATTTGAAAACCTGTGTTGTTAAGCTTATGGTTTTTGTGTTCCTACAACATTTGGGATTATTATTATTATTATGATTATTATGATGATGATGATGATGATGATTATTATTATTATTATTATTAACAGAAACTAAATCTTTTTCTTTTGAACTTTTGAGCTTTTTCAAAGAACAGTTTTGATAAAAGACACTCAGGATAGATTCGTTCTTTTGATAATTCTTTTTTAAAGTTAGTTTTTTTTAAAAAAAGACTGTGTTTGTTTAATCTTTCCTTCTGGTATTACCAGATCTTTGAGAAAATGGAGCCAGTGGGTAAACATGTATCTGTTAGGTGGTATTTAGTCATATCGGTTGTTTAATGCCATTGGAAACAGGGATTAACTGGAGAAAACCTTTCGGAGGTTAAGGATCAGCAGATTTACAAATCAATGACATTCTAATAAACTAATCAGGTGAGAGAAGGTTTCTAATGGTGCTCAGAGTGAGATCTTATGTGATCTTCATGTATAAGTGACCACATTCACTTGTGTGACAGATCCACAAGTGGCACACAAGTGAATGCAGTGTCAAGGATATGTTATGTGGCAGCTTTGGTTCCTCTGACCTTGTGGCTTTTTCTTGCATCTCTTCCTCTTAACCTTGTAGGGAACTGCAAAGAGACATAAGTGAAAGACAGCAAGGCAGCACATTACTATAATGTATAGCCTATTTCACACTGGCCCTGCTAGCACCACTTATGTGTGAATCCCACAGCTGTGGCGGTAATGTGTCATGTTTCTTGCGAGCTAGCAGAGTGCCTCCATTTCCAGTGGTGAGAACACTGCAGGTGGATTTTCTCCTGTTGTTGTGTTAAACTTTATCTAAAAATTATTGTGGTGCTGTTTGGAGCTCATGTGCAAAGACAGTCTTCGTTTAAATCACATTTTCTTTGTGTTTCCAGAGTGAGGACTAAACCTTTGCCCCTTATTCAAATATTTCCTTGCTTTTTGTACCTTCATTTATACATTGCATTACAAGTGAGCTAAGTCTAATCTGGCCAATGAGCTCTTTTGACAGTTTAAAATATGTGTGCAGCTATGCTTGCAATGTACCCCCTCGTGACCCACAAAAGGAAACTAAATACAAATGTTTTAAAATTTAAGGGGGGGGGGGGGGTAATAAAAACTGCAAGCTGGAGAAAAGAGTAGAATGTGAAATTAGTGAGAGAGAAAACATACATAAAAGAAAAAAAAAATGTGCCTGGTGTGGAATAAACCAGTGACCCAAGTAACCTGAGTTCCTCCCAGCAGATTATCATGGGCACTGTGTGATTAAAGCCAGCCTCATTAGCATAATGATTTCCCATCCTCCCCATTCTCTCCTTCTATCCCGCCATCCTTCTTTCCTTCCCTGCCTTCCTCTTTTCCTGGGCCCTGTGTTGTTAGCCACCAGCTCCCAGTGCTCCTCAAGTACTTTAAGCTTGTTAATAATCATTATGGGTGTGCAGTGAAGTGGGGGAAAGGAATAATTACCTCACCTGAGCCAAACCAAATTAACCCCTTTTCATTTTTTTCTCCTCTTTGGCTGTTGTCAGTTACCCATTCCATATCCCCACCCACCCATTTGCACATGTGCACACACACAGACATAGCATTCACCTGGGACCTATTAGGCTTGTCTGTTATTAAGTGTTGAAATAATAAGTGCTTGCACACATTATTTGCTATTTGGGAGCAGAAGTACCTGTTTAGATGAAATATAAAGGACGCTGTGCTTTTTGTGGGGACAGAAAAAAGGGTGCACATATGTAGATATGAAAAGTGTCCTGATGAAGTGTTTTTCAGAATTGGAACCAACAAAATACTCTTATTATATTATACAAATTTTGATATATGTCATACTTTAACACATTATTAAATGCATTAACAAGGATATATGAACAGAGATTAAAAATTAAAAGGTGCTATTAGTCAGCCTCAACAGGAATGAACAGCTGGGCTCTGCCATTTTATTAATCAATGCAGTTGTTAACCAGCGTTTCATAAACATGACTGACTAAAGTAATAAAAAATATATATGTCTCATTTGCTGATTATGGGCTTGAAAAAAATGGATATATGCATATATAAAAAAATAATTAAATTAATTTAAAATATATATATATATATAATTATATATATATATATATGTGTGTGTGTGTGTGTGTGTGTGTGTGTGTGTGTGTGTGTATGTAATTTTTTTTTAATCTCCAAATTGTCCAGGTCAGTCACAGCATGATGCTCAGTAACAAGTGAACAAATTTGTACAAGTTTGGAGGTGGGGGCACTTTTTGTCCATAATAAATCCAATTTCCTCCTCTCAGCAGAGGGTAGACTAAAGACATATGTCTGCAATATAATAACCTGATGCTCAAATAGAGATGGATTAGGGGCCATAAGAAATGAAAAATGTTTAAATGTTAGGGGAGAGCGCTGATATTTTCCATATTTCACTGTGCGTATATCAAAATGACATAATCTTAAATGGGAGGAAACAGAAGCGAAAGCTCAGTACATATTTCTCATTTGAGTCAGCTGAGAAGGAGGTGTAATATCAGGCTCGCTTAACTGTATTAAGAATGTGAATGGAAAACAGATGTTGCCCTTTTTCTTATGTCAAAACGCAAACTTTTCTGACATTTCTGATATTATATCTTTTGTAAAGGTACTTAGATAGCTTCGAAAAGCCCCGGCCTGCACACAAATGGGAGCATCAGCCTGATTATCACCCTGTCAATTGCTCAAAGTGTTATTTTAGTGTTTCATTTACTTAGTTTTTTAATTACACTTTTATGCTGTTACAATCATGTTTCCCCTGAACAAACATACTTATTTTAACTTTTGTTGTACAATGGCCTGTCAATGGGACAGTACCCGGCGGGTAAATGGGGTACATTTGTACCCTTGAGATACAGTTTTTATGCCACACTCATAATATGTTAAAAACAAAGGCTTTTTAGAATGTCTGTAACTAATTATTTGCACTAAGTACTTATGCATTATATAGACATGAATGAATAAGACGTGCTATCTGGCAGCTCTCTAAGTATATTGTATCTATTCATATGTACATTACAAACAGGATCTTTGTTTATGAAACAGAAGCTATTAAAGAGTTTGAAACCCCCCTGGAGCCCCCATCACTGCTTAGTTTTGCAAGACAAAACATCAGCTCCTGAAATGATCTCCCCTAAATGCCTATAAGCAAATTAAACATGGGTGTCTCCGCTGCTCATCAATGACAGCATTCATGGGAGGGATATGTAATGAAAGACTTGGAGTACAGAGGGATAACACTACAAGCACAGCCATCATCACTCAGGTGTGTGGCTGAGATGAAGGATCAAAGGCAGACTCTGCCACTGGCATGCCTCTGCTGTGCTGCCGGCCCTGCTGCCAAAAAATCACTAGGTTTATTTCAGGGAGGATAAAGTAAGGATTAAGAATAAACAAATGCTTGAACTCACAACATCATTTACACAAGAAACAACAAGCTGGAGATGTGGGAGGCCTTCTGTGCTTCAATTTGAGTGCTCAGTCAGAGGTAGAAGGTTGGTGTGAAAAGGTCTGAAGAGATGCTGAGTTTGCGTTCAAAGTGCATGTTTTATTGTTGATCCATGAAAAACATGCGGGGATGTGAAAGACTGAACAAGGTTTGCTGTTGAAATAGTTTCCTGGTAGGAGATGCTGCTCATCGATTCATTTTAAAGTCATCATTTGGCACTGCTATGGTTGAGATTCAGATCTTTGGTGAAAATTTGGTGATTACATGATTGTAATGTAAGTCTTTTTTAAGTATAACAAGGAATGGTGCAGCTTTGTTTGCTAGCAGCAGTAAAACTACAGTACATCTACAGAGTGATTAAATGAAAGGATGTTGACACATGCAGCGATGCAACTCCAGATTTCTCCCTGTAGCCAGTTAGCCACACTTTAGACTCATTCCCTGGTCCTTTTCCATCTCTACATCCAAGCAGTAGCATGTTGTTTCACAGGCACAAGCCCATGTTTTGTTTTGTTTTCCCCTCTCTTTGTTTTTAATTGCTACCGTGGAGGTCAATTAATTTCACTTCCCCCCACTCTCTATCTGCAGCCCACACAGCTGCGGCACAGTGTGTTTGTTAGCCCATCTCCTTCCAAGCCCTAATGCCACATCACTTCAAATGGATTAATCGAGCCACTTTGTTGTTTAATCTCGCCTCGGCAGAACTAGTGGGTGGGTGGTTTAGGGGGTGGGTGTGTGTGGGAGTGGTGTGATCAGAGATGCACAGGCTTGTCTGTCTTTGTCGTGGACAGACGTACTGACGGGCAGACAAATGATTGCGCAGGCAGAGGGATGGAAGGACAGAAGGACCGAATGATAGGCAGAATGCGGCAGTGAAGAAGACAAGGGGCCGGGAATGCAGATGAGTTGGCATGACTGACAGACACATCCAGAAAAAAAAAGGGCAAATAGCTGCAAACTTGTCTGAATATGTCACATGTGTTTATGTAAAGATGTCAGGTCGGTAATTTTTTCAGTGTTATGAAGCTGTTCATCTGATATCAGTTTGTCCAAAACACATAAAATTACATCCAGAAGAACACAAATTCATGTGGGCCTGATGAAACATACACTAACAATCAAAGGCCCGCAGACATGAATGTGCACGATGCCTAACGCTGTTTCTCCAGACACACATCCACACACATGCACGCACGCACACAAGCACAATTAAAGGTCCTGTTTGATGTTTTGATGCTTTCATGTTCCTGATGACAATTTCATCGAGAAGGAGGGAGGTTGCATGGTTTGAAGCTCCTGGCTACGAGTGGACAGACATTCACAACAACAATAAAAGACATGCTGCCACCCTACCAACACACAGTCATAAGTGTGCACAAACCACATGTATGCACACATGCACACGGACAGCCTTCCAGCTACCTGCAGTGCCTCTCTCTCTCTCTCTCTCTCTCCTGATCTGCTGAGTCAGCCCGAGCCCCTTAAGTCGTTTTGCCTTTCCTCTACTAGAATTCAGAGAGTGTAGAAGAAGAAGAAGAAGAGAGAATGGGAGAAAAAGAGCACAGAAGGACACATTTTGGTCTGCGGCCAATCACAGCAGGCCTGCGTGATCTTTTAATTTGTTCTCTTAGTTTTGTTTTCCACTCGGTGAGTTGGGTGGGGGGAGATTTTGTATGTGCTGTATGTACTGGCGCTAATGAGAGTTTGCGTGCAGCATGTAAAAAGTTAAGTTGATAAATTGCCTCAATAAGGCTTATCAATATTGTAAATTATAGCAAAAAGGAGAGAAGGGTAAAAGCAGCAACTGGCTTATTTAATTATTCATCAGATTAAACACAAATGTCCTAAGATGATTCCTTCAGCTATATTTAGACATGTTTTGATCTCATATCACAAACTTTGTATTTATGATCAGTTTCCTGTCAAGAGAAGCTGCCCAGACCACATGGTCACAAAATTACAAAATAGTGGCAAAACAGGCAAAAATACGGTGTACATGAATGTTAATTGTGTTGTTTATTACTCACTCTGTATTTGTTGAGCATCCTACTCAAAATTAGGTCAGAAGCTGTTTGAGTGACCTCAGCAGAATGAGGCTGATTGATATATAGATGTCATGTTTCATGTGTGTGGATGTGCATGTGGAAGTACACGCTAGACAGAGGAACACAGTGTGGTTTCCTCTGCTCTGAATGGGGGGCTTTAGGGGAAGCAGTAAATAAACGTTTTTCAGTTAGCCCCGAATCAGAAGTTCCTTTGCTGATAAGGAAAGCCAGAGAGATGATGAAGAGGGCAGGTGAGAGAGAGAGGGAGTGTGGTTTTCTACCAAGGTGACAGTTGAGTAACACCAAGGTTGTTATTACAAGAGCCAACACCACCAACATCCAAAATCAGGTCGGAAAAGTGTCTCGAGATGTGGCTAACTATGGAAAATGAGATCATTTCTGTTTGTTTTTTTCACTGTACATCATAAACTGGCTTTTTTTCATAATTGAAATAAATATATGGGTATCAATAACAGAAAAATAGAGCATGGCCGATTTTCCATAAAATAGAGATACATTTTTTTAAAGGAAAGGAAAGAAAGAAAAAATCAATTACATAAAGAAATAGAAAAATGTACAGCCATCTTTCATCTGCTGGTGGATAATCCTTTATTACATGAAAACCAATGCTCAAATTACCAAATAGCCCCCTATAAAGCACCATAACTTTCTAATCTGTTCATAATTAGCATTTCAATTATCCTACACATTAATGTTCGACCTTCAAGAACTCTGACCTGCCTCTAATTGGTGCTCATATCCAATCATTGCAGTATATGAAACTAGCCATGACCAAACAAATGGACCTCAGGTACAGCTAATTTCTGGAGCAATTATCTTTTCATGTTGAGAGATTTAGCTGATTATCTGCACAATTTCACACAGTTTTTCCCGGTGTGATGCTAAATGACATTACATTATAAAAATATTTTTAATCACTTTTTAGAGCCTGCACAGAGCACATTCAAATGGTAGAACTCCTAATGTCTGCTCATGTGGAAATGTTCTAAGTGCCCATCCACTCAAGTACATAAAACCATGAAAAGATCTAATATTTTCCCAAAGAGAATACTGAATATATAAAAGACTTGAGTGCAGTTAAAAGAGTGGCCATTGGGCATTTTTAAACAGTTATTAAACAACATTTTTGATGGATTGCAAACAGTTAAGTAGCACATTCTGACTGAATGCTATCTTGGTTAAGTGATTCCACCAAAGACCAAATGAGTAGAATAGTTTAAGCTGAAGCTTGAAAGGTGGCCAGATGGTGTAATTAAATTCAATGTACATCAAGTTATTATAAACATCCTTTGGGCAGGCAACTGAAAACAGTGATTATAAGGTAAGTCACTGAGGAAATTGCTATAGCATATTAGAAGCTCCCTGTGTGGTCCAAAGTCACTTCTGCTAATGTCCCAATGAAAACGAGGGACAAAAACGCACAGTGACAGTTTGAAAAGCGGGTGTAAACAGTGATTAGATGCAGTTGTATTGTAAGTGCTCTTCACACCTCAATAAAGGCAGTGGAACGTGGAAAAATGGCAGCTGCTGGTTAACCAACTTTAACAGAAAAATGTTTGATATCAATGACAGAACAGTTTACATATCACAGATTCTTTTACACTCAAGTATTTCCCTTCTGTCGTGCCCTGTACGCTGTGTTTTTTAGTGTAACCAGATATGATGACGGCATCGGTGTAATTCCCCTCTATAAACAAGCCTTTCAATTCACAGATTTTGAATAATGAGATCATTAATTGTTTCGCTTTGAATCACAAATGCTTTTGATTGCTAATCTTATCAATCCTGCACAACACAGGGTTGATCAAATGAATGCCTTTTCTGTGGCGGGTTTAGGAAAATGGAAAAAAAAGAAAAGAAAAGTGACTGGATTATTAAATATAAAGGCAATCAGAGGGAATGTAAAAGTTAAGAGGGAAAATTAAAAAGACAGGAAAAAAAAAATCAGTTAAATCGACAGAAGCGCTTCTGAATTCCAGTCGCTGGGCAGAGTTGCAGCGGTCAGATCGGGATTGGATCATTACTGGTGTGCAACCGTTAAAAAAAGAAATAAAACACAAGAAAATACAATTTAAAACCAACAGCATAATTTTAAAAGCAATTAATCCAATTTAAAAGTAAGCAAAAATGGAGCTACATTAAAAGGAGCAAACTGAAAATTAAAATGAGTGAAAAGAAAATTCCACTTTTCATTTTCCATTTCAACCATTTTACTTTTTAACACTTTATTCAATTCCGTGTGTGTGTGTGTGTGGGGGGGGGGGGGGGTCCCCATTTAAATGCGATCTTTTAAAAAAGGTATCTTAAAAATATTACTCCCGTCCCCCCCCCGCGCCAAGTCTTT
>VOQJ01034246.1:19535-38050 GCA_015052665.1 Apistogramma diplotaenia | reverse complement strand
ACAAAGCTAGAGAATCATATGGTACCTTTGATATCACTAAAAACTTGAATATATATATATATATATATATATATATATATATATATATATATATATTCAGCTACACACAGTGCCCAGTTGTTGCTCACGAACTGCCTTATTTGTGTTTTAAGCTTTTAAAACATTTATTATTAAAAATGTCTTACATGTGCAGTTTTCTATGCATTCCAGTAGAAAACACAATGTAACCTCTAACACTGAACAGCTATACTGAAATGTACAGGATGGTAAAACTATCTCACGAACACTCTTGCATGCATGCATGTGTGTGTGTGTGTGTGTGTGTGCTTTGCAGTGATGTGCGATGGGGGATGTTGGAACGTAGGAGAATGCACTGCCGTCAACGGCGTCGCCAAGTGCATCTGCCCTTCAAGCTGGGCCGGATCAAAATGCCAAGAGGGTTTGTTTATGGCTGCACCTAATTACCTAATTAGCACAGGAGGTCAAACGGAGGCGGGCTCAGCTGGAGCTGCTCATGAGCAGCAGACGTCAGCGGATGTTTAAGGCTTTTTATGGGTCCAAGTTGCTGTCACCAAAGGAAGCAACAATCACTCTGACTTAGTGGATGAGACAGACATTCAGAGGCTGCAGCTTGAGAGCAGTGCTGGAGTTTCTGATCCTGGCAGGAAAGCAGGGTTCAGTTTGAGCTGGGAATGCTGCTGCCTGAGATCGGAAAACCAGACTTTTTTAGACTCACCAGCTTTTTTTCTCCACTTTTTAGTGCCGAGTCCTGCTGTGGGAACGTTTTCACTAATGCGTTCCCCATAAGGGATCTATTGGACTGTAGCAATCCATCTTCTGTGGCCCAGATCAGATATTCAGCCTTGCTGCTCTTCTGGGTTTAGAATAGAATCGAATGGCTTTGTTGTCATTATACAGCTGTACAATGAGATTGGAGTTTAAAGCTGCTTTAGCCTCTGTTCTGTGCATTTACACGTACGTTCACCACCATAGAACCCCAGTTAGCCTTGCAGCCTGCACAAAGCTAAACACAATGTAGCCAGGAACCAAGCTGCTACAACAAAAAGCCAGGGTGAGAGTGCTGCTGCTGCACATGCTGAGGGGCCTGTGCTCACCGTCCCTGCACAAGAAAGGAAAGAAGTGAGCTCAGGACACAACATGAAACCGTTCACCTACCAATTTAAAGTTCCTTCTGCCTCTTCTCATGGCCAGACTAACAGAACAGCTCAGCATCAGTTTCAGTGTGATGGTGGATTTCCTGCAGTCTACTCAGTTCATGCAAAAATGTATCAGCAGTGGATTCTCGCCCCATAACCCGTTATCTTTTCTTATCTTCAATTTTATTGTGAAGTTGCAAGAAAAAGAAAGCCGGTTCCCCCGGTGATCATACCCCTCTGTGGTTTGTTTTCCCGCAGCAATCTGTCCTCAGGGCTGCAGGAACGGCGGGATCTGCATGGCTCCGGGAATCTGCAGCTGTCCCGAGGGATGGCTGGGCGGCGCTTGCCACACTGGTGAGCAAAGGCGGCGCTCCTCACGGGGCTGCAAGTCTCACATCCATCGTATGTCTGTTGCTTTGTCTCTCTGAGGGTTCTGAAGCTGTAATTTCCTGCAAGGGACCAATAAAGTTATTCTGATTCTGCTGTGCACATTTAATGAGACCAGGTCAAAGAATTAGGAGACCCAGATGTGCAGTTTGGGAATATTAACCAGGTCTCAGACTGTCGCTCCACTGGGACTATTTAATCCTTAATAGTCTCTTTTTTTCACCCAGTTAAGGTACTTTTTCCTCTCGTGACTCACATTAATCCTTTTACATTTCTTTTGTCTTCCATCTCTTGTTTTATTCCCCTTAGTTACACATGAAGAATTTGTGGATTTGCTAAGTTTCTCGGCTCAGTATATTTCCAGATGTGACACACCTTTGAGACCGGCTGCGGATTTTATGATGTCAGAGTTTACAGTCACCTCCTCTCCCCCCCCGGGTTTGATAAATGATTCACACCTGTGTCTTTATTGTCTTTTGTCTGCAGCCGTGTGCAGCCGGCCCTGCTTGCACGGAGGGAAGTGCATTTCTCCCAACAAATGCCGCTGTCGACCCCCTTTCTCCGGACCTCGCTGTGAGGAAAGGAAGAAGCCCCAGTAGTGCCCACGGCTCACGAGACTGTGCTTTCATGGCTGCAGCGCAGGTAGTTCACACGTAACTAGTGACGGCCCGTCCTGGAGTTTGAGCTGTGGATTCAGACATCTTTACAAAAGCAGCTAAAACTTTCTTGTGAAACTTCACAAGCACTGTAATAATTATCTTCAGTGGTGCTATATAAATAAATTACTTTACATTGATGCAGCTTTTTACATACAGTGTATTGTTTTAGTTTTTTAACCATCTGATATGTATTTTCTGTAATACTGAATGTATGTTATGTTACTGTTTGATGCATGAAAATGCAACATGCTACAATTGAAACCATTAAATAAAAAACACAAAGACATTAACTTTATTATAGTGTTGGAAAACAAATCTTATATACAGCTCCAACATGATCATCATTGCTTTGATCCATATTTGCTAATAAATGCATAACGGATTCAAACATGCCTACACATTAATGACAGCAATAATGAAAAATAAATGATTTTTGTTAATCTGCAACATATTCATATTGTGGTCTTCAGTCTAATTAGTGACGTAATTAATAATGAAGAAGCAGGCTCGAGCTAATTTTTATCATAAGTAAGGAAGAAACTGCATATGTCTCATAGCAACAACCTCCACCATGCAACCTCACTATTATTTATACTGAACGCTGTGCAGCGACACACCGTTAATGCATTTAACGGTGTGTGTTACTTTGAGCCTTGAGGTAGTGACACACACAGACACGAAAAGACAAGTGCTGGTGTCTCCACGGCGACATTCACACACCACAGTTCATGCTGCTCCTTGTTCTTTGTGCCGTTTGTGATTTCTTCAGTCAGCTTTCCTTCGTCATCATGCTTGTGCTCCCTGTGAGGGGCAGAGAAAACCAGGTTTCACCTGCATTTTTTTAAACATCCGATTTGTCTGAGCCACAAAACGTGGCCCGCAGCCCCCTGGTGGGCCGTGAAAGTACTGCAGGTGGGCCTTGGGTTGTTTAAATTTTAGGTACATCTAATAAATCTATAAACCCTGGAGTTATCAGCGATGTTTAGTAATTTTATTACAGATCATAGCTATGTAAACTATGATCCCATATCCCACCTTTATTGCACAAGTCAAGCCCTTGTAGCCTCTCTGACAGTGGCAGTAGTCGGGCAGCACACACCGGCCTCCGTTCAGGCACCGCTGTTTGCACACCGCTGCAGAGAAAGTCAGAATGAGGCATCGCTGAGGTTAAAGGTCAGTCCAGGGTAAAGTAGTGACAGACTGACTGTCACTGCAGGATACGATGAGCAGACTCACCTGCTTGACACTGAAGCCCCTCCCAGCCCACAGGGCAGTGGCAGGTGTTTGGTCCCACACACTCGCCACCATTTTTACAGCTTTGCAGGCACACAGCTGAAAGAAGAAGAGCGACGGAAGCACGAGGTTTAAACGTCTTTAGAATAAAAGTTGTGCCTTTATTCGATTATGAAAATATAAAAAGCTGCTGCTTTTAGCTTCTTTAACTGCATGTTTATGGGTTTTTTCTGCTGCAGCCCTACTTTGTTATTGTTGTATAACCTGATCCCACCCAAACCCAAGCCTCTGATTTCTGCAGCTGGAACTTCCCGTTTTTCATCGTCTGTGTATCTTATCCGTACGACTACGTCACTCACGTATGTTACACCTCCTCCCCCTCCATCCAGAAGCGCAGGAGCAAGTGTTGGGTCCCACGCACTTGCCTCTGTTCATGCACATCGGCTCACACACGCCTGCAGCAAATTAGCATCCAGACGCTGTAATCAGGAGCTATTACTTTAAATAGTACTGCAGATATTTAGGCTGTGATATCACTTACTCTTCTGACACCTTTTTCCGGTGTAGCCTTCGGGGCAGGAGCACACGTTGTTCCTCATGCACTGGCCTCCGTTCTTGCAGGGAGGATTGCAAACAGCTGAGAGACAGGAATATTAAACTGTGAGGATTTGAGGAAAAATGAGTTGAGAGATCAGATTTTAAAGGAACGACCCAAAAGAGAGGAGATGGAACATTTTCGTCCAGTCACATGAAAACGCGTCGCTTCTCTCCGGCATGCTCAGTGACCGGTATGAAACTTAAAACCCAGACTGAAGATCTGCAGCATTTGCAGCCTCAGTGAGCCACATTTACCTGTAACTGTTCCTAGAGGTGTAACAAAGGTTACTAGTATAAAAAACATGCTAAATTAAACAAAACATCAACTGTTGCTGCTTAAAACAGCACAGGGTGTCAAAATGAATCTTTGTGTTGTTGATTCGTCGCCGTCTTACCGATTTGACACTGGGAGCCGTAGAAACCGCCGGGACAGGCGCAGACGTCAGGCTTAACGCAGGTCCCTCCGTTTAGGCAGATGGGTTTGCAGAGAGCTGCAGGAGACATGCGGTACATTTAGAGCTCACATGTTTCATTTTAGATTTACAGTATGCACACAAGGCCACTGCAGCGCTGATGTCACAGGTCACAGGTGCTGTTTCTTACCCGAGTTGCACGTCGGTCCAAACCAGCCAGGTGTGCATTTGCAGACATCAGGGGAAACACACACACCTCCATGTTCACAGTGCCTGTTACACACCACTGACAGACAGAACCAGCATTCAGAGCTTAGACCCAGCCCATTTAAACACAAGGATCAGGTAGGTTTATGTAAAATGCAAAAACACATCTCACTGATTTCACATCTGGGTCCCACGTAGCCGTAGGAGCAGGTACAGAGGTTTCTGGCCTGGCAGGTCCCTCCATGCTGACAGGGCGGCTCACAGCTCGCTGAGCACAAACACAACAGCCTCAGTATTCTGTAAGCAGTGTGTCTGCCAGCCTCTCTGACTGCTGTGACTATGACTCCAGATTACCTTCCTCACAGGCCGGCCCTCCGTAGCCTGCAGGGCAGTCGCACACATTTGGTTTCACGCACTTCCCCCGGTTCTTACAGTCGGGCCGACAAACGGCTGCGAGCAAAGAAAACTGTCAGCTTTACAAACATAAACAGATCCTGAGACATGAGCCACACCAGGAGGCGAGCAGGATTTAATGAGCTCGCGCTCTGTCAGGCTTCTCTCACTCTCACCTGTGTGGCAGCTGTATCCTGTGTAACCCTGTTTGCAGGTGCAGGTGTTTGGTAGCGTGCACTCTGTGTTCCTCCCACACGGATGCCTGCAAGCAGCTAAAAACCACGTGCACGTGAACGTTTGTCACAGACCCAGAGAGCACAGAGCAGCTAATTATGAGATCAATTATTGATCATTTATTCAGGCATCATAAGGTGGCAGTATGAGACCCCCCCCCACCTTTGCATGTGACTCCATCCCCAGTGTAACCGTGCGGGCAGTGGCCACAACTGAAGGACCCGGAGACGGTGGGCTCACAGGCGACACCGGGGAAGCAGGGAGAGTCAGCACAGGTCACACGGGGAGCTGCTGACCCCCACTGGATCCCCACGGAGAGGTCGGGGGTCAACTCCGCCCCGCTGGGCTGACCCCTGTGGACGGAGGGAGCAAACGCTCCAGCTGTGGTTGGATCCTGCTGTGTTGCTGTGGCTTTTCTGTCAGAAGGAGAAAGTCTCCTGACATCCGTCCTCCTGTCGGGGGCTCGTCTGTTTGAGGAGGAAGAGGTGGAAGTGGAATTTGATCTGGTGATGTGAAAATAACTGTCTGCTCCACTGGTGACTGTCCCCTGAGCTGTTAGAGGACATGACTTACAAAGTAATACAAATACAGGCTTTTTTCAAAACATTCAGCTTCTATATTACTTTAGAACATCCAGAAAATTAACTTTTTTAAAACTATCACACAAAGAAACAGGTGCAAATTCTGCACATCTTAACGTTTTGCCATCACTGTAACATCCATCTTATCCATATTTCTTTTACATGGTGCACAAAGCCTAGAGTGCATAAATTGCTTCACTCTCACCTGCTGACGTGCACGTCTGGCCGTTCCCGTGCAGGCCGGGGGGGCAGGGTCCGCAGACGAAGCCCGCTGAAACATGGACGCTCTCAAAGCAGCGCACCCCCGGGTAACACGGCCCGCTGGTGCACGGCGACACGCCCGGCAGTTTGGGCCTCGATGAAACCCTCGCTGGTGTCGCCACCGCTTTCAGCTGAGCATCTTCACCTTCAAAATAAAAGCACGGAAACATAAATGTTCCCTGAGCTAGAACTATGAATTGGTTTGCTATAAAAGTTAACCGACATGAAATGCAAAAGACTTACGTTTGCACTTTTTCCCATCACCACTGTATCCTTGTGGGCATGATCCACAAATAAAAGAGCCCATTGTGTTGTTGCAGCTCACTTCAGGGAAACAAGGTTGGAAGACGCACTCGTCGATGTCTTCTCTGCACGTGCGGCCTGACGACACAAAGGAGACGGTAACAGGTGAGTAAGCATTTAAGAAAAATCTGTGCACTCAGTGCACTGAAGCTCTAAACTTTGCACAGATTTGATAGCACAAATGATATAAGAGCTTTAACCTCCCAGTCCTCAGTTTCAATATGTGACACCAACATGTTCAAAACCGCCCCCTCCCTACCTGTCATTCCAGGTGGACAAACGCAGGAGAAGGAGTTGGCCTCATCGATGCAGCGCCCCAGTCTGCAGGGGTTCGGTTTGCAGTCATCGACGTCCACCTCGCACCTCTTCCCCGTGAATCCATCAGGACACGCACACGCGTGTTCCCCTCTGCCGGCAGGGAGGTTGATGCACGAAGCGCCGTTCAGACATTCACAGGAGTGCACATACACCTGCAGAAGGAAAGGAAAAGGTTCCTTATCGCTTAGACATTTGGACTCCGACAGGGACACGCAGTGTGTGCTCAGCAGAATTCAAACTCTCAGAATAATAAAAACTGTGTTTTGACAAATATTACAAGTTTTTTCTGTTTGTGGGCATCTGCTTGTCCAGCAGCTTTTAAAGGAGAGCTCCTTGATTGGCTGCTTCCTGTCCATCAACCTAAAGTTCCTCAAACCACTTCGTTAACTTCTTTGCCGTGTGACGAACTGCTGCACAGATTGTTACAAAGTTGCACCTGGATTGTTGGAAGAAGTTGGTCACCGAGGACATTTTTAGTGTGGTGCTCAGTGTAGTGCAGCACCAAACCTCATACCGGGAACTCCCTCTAGTGGGAGGAAGCGGCAATGACACTGTAGTTTCTGCTAAAATCTTTAAATCCAACAGCAGCGAAAGCATTAAGATTAACTGCTGCTCGTACGTGCGCGCTGTCACGGCTCACTATTATTATTATTTAATCCTCCAAATGTTCATTTCCTTTCAGCATCTTCAGCCTCACCATTGCAGAGCTCCTGCATGCAAATACATGAGTGGACAGATAATTGGGACCTAAGAAAGGCAGGAGTGTAAAGTCTAATTATTTGAACCTTTCAAAGATTTTCTTGTATATAAGAAAACAGACATTTGAAAAACTGCAGCACAGATGAGACTTTTTCTGTTTGCAGATTCAAAAAGGATCAATTTAATTATAAATCTAAACCCACTTTAAACGATTCGATGAATAATTATTTTGCCTTATGTGAATAATCCCACATGTAGAGCTGCATTACCACTTTACATTAATGAGCAGAGCCTTACCTCTACAGAAGCTCTGGTCTCACTGTTGCAGTTGTCGGTCACAGCGAACTGGAAAGTGTGAATGTTGGTGGGTTCGACTGTGGCCTTCCACATCAGCAGGCCAGCTGGAGACAGAGAGGCCCCCTCGGGGGCTGACACCAGGGTGAAGAGAACTGTGGAGCCCTCTGGGTCTCGAGCATTGAGCTGGAAGGTGAAGCTTTCCCCCTGGAAGGACTGCAGAGGAGAGGGCAGCGGCTGGAGCAGCGGAGGCTCGTTGTCTGATGGAGATGCAAAAGGAGGAAGTGCCATCATGTAATAAATAAACCTCCACGTGAGTGAGAGAGTGAAAAATAACTATGCAGAAAAAAATCATTAATTAATGTATCAAACAGACTTTGTGGCGCAGTTTAGTGGCTTTCATAGAAAAGCATTATGGGAATGTTTTTTCTATAATTAACATGAAAATGTTAGTCTTTTATGACTAATGATGATCATACAAGTCATCTCGTGCACGTCTCCATGATTTTCAGGTCCCTGAGTGGAAGTCCCATCATGCCTCACTGTGAATCTCCTCCAGTGAGTCAAACCGGTCACATTCACAGCCCGATGAGAGCTGAAAAATGATGGTCTCGTTCCTCCCCTCACCACTGCTGTCGGGCTGAAACCTGCTGAAAAGTGCTCCACTGCATGGAGATGCGTCATCAGCTGGGACTCTTACAGGTGAAAAACAGAAGCTGATGCTTTGGTTTCTGCCGAGGTTTGAGGTTCGCAGTGAAGTCTCAGCGCACACAGGGTAGAAGGTACAGCTGCTGTCCTCTCTGCAGGTCGTCTTTAATGGGAGTTATGATGCTCGTTTTAACAGAAAAAGGCTCGATGAATAGATGGAATCAGCATAATCCATAATAGATACTTTAACCCCCGTCTGGTTACTTTTGTACGAGTGGAGCAGAGCTCCGTCTGACCTACTTTAAGCTGAACAAGTGCAGTTGGTCAGAAAGTGTAACAATGAGGTAAGCTGTCAGTGCCGCGGGGGGGGGGGGGGTCTTTGACTCCAATCTGCTGACAGATGATCAAAACTGCCCCCGAGTGACTTCCAGCTAGAAAGTGAACAAACTGCCAAAGAAGCCGAGTGAGAAAAAGTGATGATTTTGTGCTCTTACTCTCTGCTGTGGACCAGGTGTGTTTGGACGAGTCTGGACGGCACGTGAGGCAGGGGCTGCTGGGAAGGGACCCCCCCTCACGGAAACACAGGCCATCAATGATGCAGGTTTTCTCCTGCGAAGCAAAAAGACTATTTACATTTTTTTTTTTTTTTACCTTTTAGAAAACTGCTTTTCATAATACGTCATTAAAAAAGTCCAGCAACTTCCTGCTTCACACCTGCATTCACATGAGGCTGAAGGTTCGAGCGGGACTGTTGTTTGGTGGGCCCAGCGTGCAGCAGCGTGCACAACAGTACATAATAATAAACTTCTGAATTTGAGCTTCTGTTTTAGCCTCTAAGTACAAAATAGTTGCAACTAACAAAGCCAATAAATCTGCTAATTGTGTTTTGTTAAATTCCTTTATTTCCTCGTGCAGAGTCTGAGTTCTGCACGAGAGTTCTTGAGAGAAAAACATACTATTAGGTTTCACTGCATCTACACTTGAAATCATCAATAAAGACGCCTCACACTGAGGGTGCAGACGACTTCAGGTCTGCCGGTGCACGTCTGGCAGGCTCCGTCGTAGAGCGTCAGAATCTTTGCGTTGCTGTAGCTGTAACCATCATTGGAAACCTGCCATCAACAGAAGCCTGATTACTGAGCAGCAACAGGAAAAGGCTTTAAAACGTGAACTAAGGAAGAAGGATGGTAATCACACACACGCTGGGTCAAAAGAGCCATTTTCCTCCACATTTTTCCACCACGGAAACCACTGCTGTGGGGATTCTTCCAGAGGATAAAGATGCCGGTTTAAAAACCAAACCAAAGCCAGAGAGTGGTGATCGTGTGTGTGTGTGTGTGTGAGAGAGAACAGGAAAGAGTCCTGCATGTAAAAACAGTGCTGACTACATCAGTGGACTAATTGGCCTAATTTCAGCAGATCTTTGCCACAGTGGAAATGCAGACACACAGTGGGCGTCTCTGGGGGAAAATGAATTCTTATCTCACGATGGAATAAATACTGCAGTGCTCTGTGATACATTTCTCATACCCACTAAACTAACCATGGAAACGTATTCCCGGGGCTTCCTTTGTGTCATTTATTTGGAAGTTGCGTAACCAAACTGTTTTTAACACTTGTGAGTCCATTTTTATTTCTTAGCCAAGCTGAAACCTCCAGCTGCAGTCTGTGGGCTCTTTCCATAACTGCAGATTTACTGCTGGCACGTTGTGAGATTCATATTTATTATTCGTTTTGACTCCCTGACCGGACAGATCAGCATGAAACAGGCAGGACCGGATGGATCGGTCATTTCACAGTGCGCCTTGCAGAAACATGGAAATGTGACTGACTTTAATCTGCCAGCGGGCCAGTGGACTGTTGGTCAGGGCTTCCAAATCCATGCCTGCAGAAGCCCAGCTGTCCTCCAGGGGGAGCTGGCACTCCAAAGCAGTGTCATTCCGAAAGGTGGCCAGCACAAACCGAGGCTCATCCAGAACCCACTCCCCCTCCACAAACTATAAAAGAGACAAAGAGGGGAAGAAGGAGGAAGTCATACATGACAGGAGGATAGACGGAACAGAGTGTGGT
The DNA here is from genome assembly GCA_015052665.1 of Apistogramma diplotaenia. NCBI lineage: Eukaryota > Metazoa > Chordata > Actinopteri > Cichliformes > Cichlidae > Apistogramma > Apistogramma diplotaenia. The sequence continues at coordinate 27,596 of VOQJ01034246.1, read as the reverse complement.
AATGCAGAAAGAAAAAACAGACATATGGATAAAGAGATGAAAAATCTAAATAATCATCAGTTTGCCTGTAGGAATCATGGACTGATAGAGGTCAGCCAAATCTGCAACACTGGGCTGAAACTCTCATTCATCAAAATGTGCAGCTTCTCCACTTATTATAGATTCAACAGTATTTAGAGGCAAACTAAACACATTATAAAAAGGGCAGTTAAGACGCTAAAAGGTGATGATGTATTAATAAGCAGCTGTTCATTTCAGCTGTGCCACTCGTGTGTTTACAGCTTGATACAAGTTCAGCTGTTTCATGGCCCCACACATTATTAAAAGCTACAGATTAACTGGTAATTTGCTACATTGTTACTTTTTTGTGCTATTTTTTTAAAGTAATACTACTACAGAAGACAGGCAGGCATCAAATAAAGGAGGAAAAAAGTACCTTTTCTTTAACAAACTCACACTTGAGCTCGTAGGAATCCTTGAAGCCGTGACCGTGGATCTGGATGGTGGTGCAGTTTCTCTGATGGACGTCACACAGACCGTCCTCCTCCAGCTCAGTGATCTCAGGGCTCTGGTCTTCACAGCATCGACAAAAGGGCGCACATGAGCATGGCAGTTCAATCCAAATCATAAACCACACGTCTCACTATCATAAGTCTGTCATTATGAAAATCCAATGGAAGATAAATGCATTCAAGTAGCTGATAGCTCCTCGGCTAGCAGCACAGATACCTTACGATGCCGAGTTGGCCAGTATTACAATATTATGATCTATCCAGAATAAATGGTGTGTTTGTGTGGATGCATGTTCAGCGCGTTACCAGACAGCACACTGCAGTCAAAAGAGCCGAATCCCGGGAAGCACACACAGCCCCACTCGGAACACTGGCCGTTCCCGTTGCACAGATTTGGACACTTCAGGATGGCCACGGCATCCTGGTGCTCCTCCTCTCCCTCCTCCAGCAGCCTCCTCTCACACTCGTTTTCCAGCAGCGGCACCGTCGCGTTCAGCCATGACCGATCATCCTTCAGCTGGAGGTCGGTAACACACATGGCCACAGCGCGGCTGACTGTTAATTCTTTCAGCAGCTTCCTGCATCCCACCGCTGTGCTCGAGTTTGCCACAGTCTGCCAGCACTGAGCCTGGGCCTGCTGCTCAGTGAGGCCAGAGGGCGTGGGCCACGTTAGGGGAGAATCTGCCTGAACTGCTGGTTCATGGTCTTCTGGGAAAAAGTAGGTGAAGCCCTCCAGATCAAACTGGCTGAGACTTTGATGTGGGGAATTAGAGATGAAACGTTGGGCGCCGCGCCTGCCTCTGTGCTGCTGCTGATGAGCCGAGGCTGACGCTCTGCCTCTTGAGGCTCTCGAGCCTCTTTCACGTGGCTGTATGTGGATGTTTAGGCTGGAGTGATCTGGAGGTAGTTCCACAGAGGTGATGTACTCAGCTGTGACGTCCAGAGCTGGGATGACACCGGGGAAGCGCACGTTGCCGTGACGAGAGCAGTCTGAGGCGGCGGTGGGCTTAGACTGGGCTCTGGGAGATGAGAAGCGGCGCGTCTCTTCCTGGCAGGTGCAGTACTTGCGAGAATTCGGTGTATTAATACGAGATGGCACGGAGTCAAACAGGCTGCTGCCTGGAGGTAACCTGAGAGAGAAAAGAAGTCAATGAAGAGACAACAAATGTGGGCAGCTGTCGTCTATGGGTCTCATTTAAGTTGATCTGAGTCAGAATTACTGCAGTGGGGCCTTCAGTGGCTGCTGCTTTGCTGTGATTAGCAGCACAGGTGAGGTCCAGGTGAGCTGGGTGTTTGAAAGGATAATAAACAATTGGAGCCACTTCCCATGTGTCAGGGTTAGCAAAAAAGCTTGATAAATAAATAGATAAAGCATATGTTTAATAGCATAAACCAGGCATGTCAAACTCGCGGCCCGCTTCCGGCCACGCCTCCTACTTCCGGCCGTGAATTTGCGTTAAAAATATGGTACAAATAGGCCCTTTGAGTTACTTTTTTGACATTACACTTCCTCCTCCAGTTAAGAGGGTTGAGCAGAATGTCTAAAAAGTTACTTAAATGGCCCATTTGTACCATATTTTAATGCCAATTCTCGACCGGAAGTAGGGGGCGTGGCCGGAAGTAGGGGGCGTTTGACATGCCTGGCCTAAACCACTGCTACAAACTGCAGTCCCACACTTGGTCATTGATATTATAGCATGCCAAGAGCCTAAAAATAACTGACACAAAATGCACCTAAAAGTTTGTTTTGATTAATAATTCCAATAATATCAATAATTCAATCATTTAAATCTGCAACAACAGTTAAGAGAAAAAGACTCTTTGCTCTCCGTTACTTCCTGCAACCTGCTTCAAATGACTATCAAAATTCCCTGAAACTCCTGATGCTAAACAGCTAACGGGTCACGCCACCGCACCTTCTGCTTAGCCATCACAGGTATTAATGTGATTTATGGATTCGACTCTCTGCTGAGAGTTTTGATTTTGTGGTACAGCTCGTCTGACTGACCTCCACGCAGTGATGAAAGCATGCAGATCTTCGAGCCCGGCACCCCCTGCTGAGTGGAAGTCATTGTCCGACTGCCCGTCGTAGGTCCCGCACAGACCCTCGGTGTGACTCCGGTCTGAAAGGGGGGCTCTCAGCGTCAGACTCATCCCCCAGTCGGACACATCAGCACGAACAAACGCTCCAGAAGAGAAGGTCACCTGCAAAGGTTCAAAGGTTCAGAATAAAAGCACAGACAAGCGATAATAAGACGATGGACACATTGTTTGGACAGATTTCTGGGCCTTTAGAAAAAATCATTAATTACTGTAACTTAAAAATGTAACAGTTCATGAACTGGAAGCTTAAATTCTGAAATGATATCCGTTGTGGACTCACGGTCACTTTGCGGCCCTGGTAGGACTCGGTGATCCGAATGCCGCTGTTACTGAAGCCTCTGTTCTTCACAGACAGCTGAGGCCTGGTCTCACCCATTTCCCCGTTGCACATGTCAAACGCAATAACATCTCCGCCGTCCCTCGCCGCGAAGCCGCACACACACGAGGCGGCGTGCACGATGCTGCCGCACTCCCACTGACGGACATGGACCTCCAACGGCCAAAAGCGGCTCTTATACAGAACGAAGGTGCCTATTTGGTAGTTGTCGTAGTACCTGTGAAGTCATCATTTATCACGGACAAGCTTCCATATGTAACAACGTGCATTTCAGTAGCTCACAGTGTAATACAGGAGTATGTTTGCTGACTAAAGTACCTGCCATCAAATGTGATCATGTGAGGATCGGTGAAGGCGTAGCAGTAGGCTGCAGCAGCATCCGTCACTCTTATCTGAAAGTTACAGATCAATTTCAGTGCTTCTTAAAAATAAAACACCGGTTGCATGATTAAGTTCCACAGCACACAAAGTATTAAGAAATAGGAGGACGGTTAGTGCGACTGCTTCAAAGTGCAGTTATGTGATACACGTGAGCAGTTTGGCGTGTTTACCTGGACAGCTTCTGGCGAGTATCCGTTCCAGAGAAAGTTTTGTGTGACGATGGGTTTAACGGAGATTCGAGTTGTCCTGTTGCCATCTTTAACGAAGTCAGTCACAGGACTGAAGTGGATCACGGCTCGGCTACAAATGCCCTCCCTGCAGGGACCCCGGGCCAGATCCACGGCGCAGGAGGACAGGGACACACCGGCACCCGGCAAACCGTCCTCTGCAACACAACAAGGTACGCTCACCTGAATCATTAACAAACAGCGTGCACAGAAATGTCTTTACAGGCTAATTCAGAGCACCATTTAAAAAATGAGTCAAACAACAATTAAAGCTCCTCCAAACATTTACTTATTTTTATATACAGATGCAGGATTTATGATGAGAGAGCAGTACTTCACTGATCACATGCAGGAGGCTCAACACATCATGTATATGAAATAAGGAGCTTTAATAGAGACAGTTGGAAGGTAATTTAATGTGACACGAATCTGCAGTTAATATGTAAATAAAGGAAACTATTCAGTAAGTAATTTGATATGTAGCCAATTACAGGAACAATGCACATTATAACTCTTTACAGGTGAACAGGGTCACCTTCGCTGCTGGTGCGGAGCTGCAGGGACAGAGTGCAGCGCTCTGCAGGCGGTGGAGAGCCGTCGGGACACGGAACAGGAAGCGTGCTCTCGACCAGCATCTCGTACGGTCTGCCGTCCTCAGGTACGCTGCTCGCCTCCGGCTTCAACTGCACACAACATGATTTCAGCACCAACTCAGCCAGGAGGAGACACTTACATGTGTTATAGTGCAGTAAATAATGAGGTAAGTTGAAGCTACACAAAACTGTACATGTCTACAAACTATAGGTCAATAAAAAAATAGACTAGCAAGAGACACCAAGACTGTGAATGTCTGATAAATATTATTTACCCTGATCCCAGCAAAGAACTCCTGACTTTCCACCAAAGTTCCCCGGACACTGGGGGAGTCCAGAAAGAAACTGGAGCTGGAGCAGTAAATCTGAGGCAGAGTCAGGGAGGCAAACATGCATTACTTTTATTTTGAAAGGTGAGAAGTATTTAATATAGTGTTATTTAGTCATGTGCAGGCACTCTTTCCGTTCTTAAACAAACATACGTCACAGGCTTTGGCAGTGGCGCACTAAATGGATCCCACCCAGCAAAAAGGTGCTGAAAACCACTGAAGACAATCAAATACACAGTGGCTACGCTGACGCTCTTTAAAGGAGCAGTTCACCAAATGCACACCTTGTCTCCTAATCGGAGGTTGAAGCCGTCGAGCTCGATAAAGGCAGAGGTCTGGATTGTGGTCTCCTGTTTGAGCTCCTCCTTCCTGCCCTCAGGTGAGAGGCGGGACCAGGCCACCACATAACCCAGGGAGCCGTTCGACCTGCTCTCAAAGCTGCACTTCAGATAGACGGTGTTACCTGCCACCTCTGCGACGATCACCGGGACTGACGGAGCGGAGGGACGATCAGCTGATGGGGGAAAGCAGAAGGAGGAGGTCAATGATTAAGGCCGAATGAGTACGATTAACGGCGTCTGGATGTTACGAGTGCAGAAAAATGTGGAAGTACTTATATCAGCATAATTATTCTCATTCTCTTAATTTTACACGTTTTTGAAGATATCCATAATATCATCATCTCAGACCAAGACCCACCCACCTGCTCCCTACAGTAACTCTACTGTTATGAAGGGCAGCCAATCAGAAGACAGGTGGTTTGAAGAGTTCTAAATCCTCATAAAACTGAGCTTCATACCATCATCTGAATCCTTCCCCTCATTTCCACCTCTGTCTGTGTCCTAAAACCCGCCTTGGCATAATTCACAAAACAGCACACGGCGGGACGTGCTCAGGTCATTGACCACACGGCGCCTCCGTGACCTCCTGAATGTTTTGGTGTTTGACCCAACACGAGCTGCTCTGTTCTCACTTTTGCACGTTCCACCGACGTTCACCTCGCCGGGGCCGCAGCTCGGCGACGACGTGGGTAACGTGTCCGACGCCTCTGTGAAGGAGACACGAGATTCACAGACACTTAAATTCACTAATAAAAGCCAGGTTTCACAGAGAATATGTATGTTGTATCCCACAAACGATTTACACCAGACACCCTGGGCGGGTCATCAGTCAAACACAGAGGGAGGGACAACCATTCACACTCACACTCACAGCTACAGCCCACACAGACACAGGCAGGAACACGCCTGCAGGTAACCAGGTTCTGTTCCCTGATCTTTAAAACTCAGCTCGCTGCACTGACGTCCTCTAAGGTGCAGAATTGAAGTATTTATAAGTCGTTCCATAGCTTGGACACTAAATAGATACCTAAGATGTTTGATGAATGCAAACTGGTAGGTCTGCAAGAGCAGGAAACCCTGAAGGACCTCCAGCATCCTGCTCGTGCATGTTTCTGACCAAACAGGCAAAACCAGACTCCATGAAGGCGTCATGAAGTCGAGTTAAGGGCACCAGCCCAGGACCTTAATATTAACTCAAGTGCTGTGATTGAGTCTTCCCTTCATTTCCCTCAACACTGTATTTACACTCACTGAAGCGACTCACCCTGTGCGCAGTATCCCATACATCCCTGCGTGGGCTGCAGCAGGTAAACATAGAAGTCCCCACAGTGTCGGACGGTGACCGGGACGCGAAACATGCAGCAGTCTTTGACGCTGCTCAGGGAAAACTGCCAGGCAGCGCAGGCCGTCAGCTGCCTGACCTCCAGAGGCCCCGGCAGGGACTCGCCCTCACCCAGAGACAGCCACACCGGAGCCTGAGTCCCACAGTGGTTCACCTGCATGTTTGGAAACACAGGAGGACAGGAGTTTGGGGTTTTCCATGAGGTAATTCTTTTTTTTTTTACACAGGTCATAATTGAGCTGTCAAAGAAAGGTCGGCCCACTCCGTGTTTTAAAAAGGGTACGATTTTAAATCAAACATAAACATATTTAAGATGTGTGATTATTCTGAGGAAACATTTGGGCCAAAATTGGGAAGCAACTGGTGCTAAAAGACACAATAATTAACATGATAAAGATCAGAGGATGATAAAGATCAGGAGATATGACATAATAAAAAAAGGGAGTGGTCAGATGACCCTTTGAAAGCTGTGACCTGCAACCACTTTGCACTAATTGAATGAAAAAAATGCTCAGAAGAAAAAAATTGAGAATATTACAGTTTATTGCACCTAATTCTCCTTTTAAAAAAAAGTCGTTGGCTTTGACAGATCTATTTTCATCATCATCACCATCGTAAGGACAATGCATCATGTAACACGTGTTCACAGCGATCCACTCTTCCTTCCACCCGCCATGCATCACCCACGGAGAGCAGCGACGCACCGGGAAGGCAGGAGAAAGCCTCCAGAGAGATCCTGCAGCTCACAGCAGCTCATCCACAGCACTGAGACACATTACATCTCTCCTTGCATTCTCCTTCACACTCACACACACACACACACTCCTCCTCTATGATTAAAATCTGTAGAAACATGAGCTTTTCTGCCTCTTGGATCTATATGATGTCATTAAGAGCGGATATCCCTAATATGGTTATCTCAGCCACTCAGCAGCTCCACCCACCTTCTGTTTCAGAGGTGCAGTCAGTGCAGAAGAAAGCCGACTTAAAGGAAGAAGCTTTTTCAGATGGTGGATAAGCACCAAAGTCCAGTATAATATAAACAAGGATTATTTTGAACTGTAACTCATGCAAAGCTACTTTAGTGGAATCCAAGAATAAAAACGTGCATTTGGAAATGAGTGTGCCTCCTCTATCGTAAATTTAACATATCTCACAGTATGTTGTCTTGGATTATAGAACTGAAGCAATGTTGGGAGTCAGCTACATGAGTTGTATTTAAAAAACCAAATGAATGGAAATCAAAGGTTGCCTGGGAAGATGATGGATGGTGGGAACATGATTTATAATGAGAAAAAAACAGTAGAATGGTTCTTACTGCACAAATAAATATCACTGACTCTCTGTGAAAAACTTACCTCCACACACTGGGTGGGCATACTGGCCGGCTTGTCAAAAATCTGAAACTGGTACCAGCCCGGTGTGAGGGAGTGGTCACAGACGAAGTCCTGCAGGGCCGACTGCTGCAGCCAGCTGGAGCTGAAGGTGGTGCTGCGGTAGGGGTTCTGCAGGAGCGAGTGGCCGCCTGGCGCACACTCCGGAGGAAGCGCTGAAGGCACAGCCGGAGAGACAACATAAGGACTGGAGTCTCACCAAGACTGTCAGGAGCAATGATCAAATGCTGTATATGGAAAGCTTTCTGCCGGCCAAATGATGCATTATGGACATCGACGCTGCAGCTGATAACATGCCTGTTAAATAACCAACTAGATAATTAATACTCCGTGGACATCGTGAGCCAGTTTAGGAAAATAGAGTTTATCATGATCCAGAACATATGATTACAACCATGTATGCATAGTCCTCTTAGGGAGAAATGTAACATTGACCTCATCATCACTGGAACATCTGGACCATCTGTGAGTGCAGAATCTCGCCAACACATTTGTTTTGCAG
>VOQJ01034245.1:6582-18184 GCA_015052665.1 Apistogramma diplotaenia | reverse complement strand
TCCATGTAAGAGACTGCCAGAGTCAGGCACTGCTTTGGTTTCATTCATCTGTTTTGCTTTTCTCTACCTTAAGCTGGTTGCGTAACGCCGACTGCACACAGCTGAAAACAAGGCAGCTCTGACGCGCACGCACATGGAGCTCACTCGGCCACAAAGCACACATACACCGTGCTAAGCTGCATACAGTTAAGGCCCTGACACGGTTAAGAGAACGAAACTGGGAAGCTGGAAGCCAGTGAAAGTATTTTTTTTTTTAAGTGGGTGACTGATCTCTTCCAGTTATGCAGTCAGTTCTGCTTCTAGATAATTGTTTGTATGCTGCCGAGCCATTTCCAGGGCTATTAGTGCGATCTATTTTAGCATGAATGTGTCCAGTGGGAAATTTGGCCTCAACTCCCCCCTCTTATCAGCGAGCTGCACAGAACCACACATCACTCACTGCAGCTAATGGTCCTGCACGGGATCCTTCATCCATCGATCTCATCACGTGTGGGGAGACAAATCTGAGCCAGTGTCACACATGAACTCGGGGCAATGTAGTTCGAAGCTGTGGCACCAACAGGAAAATGTTCTCACTACTGCAAAAACTCCTTGATTTAAGTGATGCTGCTGTAATGTAAATGTTGTACATGCAGGCAAATGTAAGGGCTGCAGTGCATGCATGAAAATTGCTGAATTGTTTTTGATGGAATTAGGTCAAACAAACAACGTGACATCTGCAAAAAAAAAAAAAAAATGAAGCTGAGGTGCAAAATGAGTCACTGAATAGGAGACACAGTTACACCAACACAAAGATTCCAAAGAAAAGGGGAGGAAGTTCAGAAAAAGTTAATGACGCACAAAGTTTTGTTAATTTAGATAGCAGGGATAGGTCGATCTAATCAAGCTGTTAAAGCTTTCTGAAATCTTACACGTCAAGCTAAGCCTGCGATATATACCACAATTTATCTGTCTTAAGATATTTTGTTTAAATATATATTTTGTTCCCTCTTGAAACAGTTTGTTCTTTGTATATGTAGGTCAGAACAAAACAAAGAGACACACAACACCTCTCTGGCACAGTTCAAATAGGCTTCACAAAGTCTGTGTTTAATGCGCGGCTTTTGTACGGGATTGCATGACACCGAGCAGCTGCTCCCCTCACAGCGTTTCATAGTGGCTCTCCTCGTGAAACCTGCTCATTGTTAAAAGCAAATGTCGAAAAGCCTCAAAATGATACCCTTGGATCTGTAAGCGTCTTTTTAAAGGACAAATACAGGAAACACACGGACTCGGTGTGGCGTCCTCTGAGAAGCTTCAAAGACTTTACCTAAAGCTTGAAAAAGAAAAGAAAAACAGGAAAAATAACCCCAAGCATCTTGCACTACACAAAGGCTGAGGCTACGATTTTATTCTTCCCACACTTGCCTGATGTGCAAGTTACTATTTTGGATCCTTTTTTTAGTTATAGCACGCAAGGTGCATGCACCCGATTCAACTAACAGTCATGCAATGCGGTGCACGCTGAAAGGAGACACGCACGGACTTCCAAGTATAACTCAGGATTTACTGATGTCCTCTTTTGCTTTTCATTGCGTACTGGCAGGTAGCCAGAAGATTTTCCACTCAACTCTCTTTGAGCGGACTGTCCGAGGGGGAGAAAAAAAGGTCTCTATTAGGGGGTGGGGTGAGCCATCTATTCATAATTCTTGTTAAAAGCTGTTGTTCCATCACTGAGCCTTCATGTGTGGACACATTGTATAGAGCTGAGAATTCACACGAGTCTGAAATGAAACAAAAGCACAGTTCTCATCGTGATAGCGGAGGCTTAGATTTCAGGGAGAGACCCAGGGGGCCACACACACACACACACACACACGCACACACACGCACACACACACGCACACCTGCACGCGCGCGCACACACACACACACACGTGAGCATTTAAAATTGAAGGGCCTAGAAATTGGTGCAGATTAATGAACTAATGATGTAAATAAGTGGTAAAGGAGGAAATAATGAGGTTACTTCCCCAAACAAAAGACGTGAATGAGAACAGAGGAGCCGAGGGGAGTACTGCGAAACAACATAATGGCTTAAAGTTTTCTGTGTCATGAAAGTGACTCTCTTTGGCCATCATCTTCTTTCTCTTATTCGATTCAGGGTTGTAGGGGAGTTGGAGCCTATCCCAGCCTTCATGGAACAAGAGGCAGGGTACACCCTGGGACAGGTTGCCAACTGTTACAGATGCACATAACCACTCACACCTAATTTAAAATCAAATGCATGCCTTTGGACGGTGGGAGGAAGCCGGAGTACCCTGAGAGAACCCACACAGACATGGAGGGAACATGTACAAAGATTCAAACCAGACTTTCTTAGTGCAAGGTGCTAACCACTGCACCACCATGCTGCCACCCTACTTTTTTACCTGGCTAAATCACCGTGGTAACTTATGCTAAACACATAGCCTGGATGGTGGCAAGTTATCCAGGTTCAGAGTTTTAATTTAAAATCCAGTGAAAGCTCCTTATATTTACATGTTTTAAATGCACGACAGATTCCCTGCTGGAGAAACACGTTTTATATGTGCAAGTTGTTAATCTGCACCTGACTAAACCACCCAATGAAGCGATGCAGAAAATCTCTAAATGTTTTTAAACTCAATTCTAATCTGCTGTTTTATCGCCATTTTATCTTTCATTTTATCACTATTTTATGATCGTCAGCGCCTGATAGCGTCTCTGATTGGAGTAGATGGCAAACATAGGATCAATTTGTGTGAAAGAGTCATCAAATGATGTGTGAAACAACCCTTTTTATCTGAACAAGCACGGGGCCTGAAGCAAAAACTCCTTCCTCGTGGTCTTCCTTTGCAGCTTTATATGAATAAAGACATTTTTACCATAAATTGATGCAGAAAACACACAAACTGAATGAATCGCGGTGCAGGAAATGAAGTGCTTCCTGAGTGAGAAGCTCCAGACCTTGTAATTAATGCATCCCACACAATGTTCAAATTAAACCCGCATGCATGCTTGACAACACATTTTCATTGGCTGCTTCTCAGTGTCAGAACTGCAAAGTTCTGACATTATATTACTGTGTTCACATGGTTAATGTATTATACTGTATCTGTAGTCTTTCCTTGACAATCATTTGTTTTTATATGTCCAAGAAAAGAAGCTGTATAATCAGAGTATCTGGAACATTGAGATTATTACACACTCTTTAAAAACGAAGATACTTAGAAGATACAAAAAAATAAATAAATACAGCAAACTGTGCTAGTAAGCTCTGGGAAATGATCTGCACGCGTGTTTTACTCTCTCTATCACAGCAAGTTTAATTGCTTTATGCGTTCAGACCTGTAAATGATGCCTTTGCTGTGCAGGAACATGAGAGCGGAGGTGATCTCCGCCGTGTAGAAACGTGCTCTGCCTTCTTCAAACTTCCTGGACTTCTGGATGTGGAACATGAGATCACCGCCGTTCACAAACTCCATCACAAAAAAGAGACGGTCCTGCAATGAGAATCAGGAGATGGCATTTACACATGTGCATACAAACCAGCCCCACCGGCCTCACAGAAGCTCCTGTGCTGTTACGGAGTCCAAGAAGCAAAACGACCACAGACATGCTGAGACTGCTTCAAGGATCTGCTTCTCATTAACTTCACGTTGCCTGTATAATGTGTTCCTGTGCAACCAACTGCAGTTTAAAGTTTGCAAAAAAAAAGAAAAAGATTAATCTAACCCATAAATCTTTCTCTCTTTCTCATTACAGGGTATGGTCGATAGGTGATCTAGAAAATGGGGACCTGGGGAAAGTACTGCACTCGGCCATGATTTAGAGATCTGCCTCCCGAAGCGATCCGGGCACTCAGGCACAGCTGACTCTGTTTTACTGGCCTGTGGTTTAGAGAGGTCTGCTTCTTCTTTTTTTTTTAAACCAATGAATGCATTTATAATGTCCAATAAGGATGTGCTGCACAGGCAAAACAGGGAGCACTCTTTGTGTGGTCCAGCAGTGCAGCTGAGTGCATCTTTAAAGAAGTCTCTCTCTGTTCTACTGTCTGACTACAAGTCGAAGTGACTTGAAAAAAATTTCACATGACAATTTACTTTCCAATACTAAACATTTCTGCTTGTCTGCTCAAACATTTCCTGCATCAGCTCACTAATTTGTCACCAAAGCGGTTACTGGGATTTCCAAAGTTTTGTTATCCAAAGAGTTTCTGCGCAAGTCCTGAAAGTTGCCAAACATTCAACAGTCCAAGTGTCTAATATTTCAGCTTCCCGGTTCGGATTTAGATGACCTGAAGTACGCATGAACACAACCCCACTCTTCTAATGATGGGAAGTTTTAACTTCATATATCAAATATTTTTTCTAGCAGGAGGTATGAGAATTAGCACGGGCCATGGCCCTCAGCTAAGGGCAGCATGGCCCCACCTTAAAAGGGTGGCGCGCCCTCTCCTGCTCAGGGACGAGTGTAAGGGACTGACAGATGGATGCGGGTTGTGGTTGCAGAATGTAGCTGCTGTCGTGGTGAAAAGAGAGCTGTCGGTTTACCGGTCGATCTACGTCCCTACCCTCACCTATAGTAGTGACCAAAATGATGAGATCACAGATACAAGTGGCAGAAATGAGCTTCCTCCGAAGGGTGGGTGAAGAGTGCAGTCGGCGGAGCAGACCCAGCTGAAGAAAATGTTTTTTTAAGTATCATAGAATAACCCTCTTTAGCCAGATCATTTTAAACTTCTGTGCTTGCAATGTAATTTTAATTTTTTACTCAGGAAACGGGTGGCAGACACTTGCATAGAACAAGGCGTCCTGGTGAAACAAACACTGCTGCGTGGTTTTGTGTGGGTTTGAGCTCACCGAGTTTTTTTATTTGGTGCTACTAAACTTTGATCTGAGGTGAAACAGGTCAGTGACAGTTCAACCAACCAAAGCAGATTAGAAGCATCCTGTCTGAGCCAGAAAAACAGCTCCGCCAGTCAAGCGTCTTAAGTCAGGAACAAGCAGATACAAGACTGAGGAACTGCTGCCACCTTCTGACCAACTGATGCACTGGCATTTTCTTAAACAGCACCATATTAGTCTACATTTACTGGTAAATCTGTCCTTTTTCAGCAGAATCATCATCTTCTTCAACAATGAAGAGGGATCAAATGCACAAATGGATTTAACTGAAGCAAGTGTGCACACGTGTTTTCACTGACCGGTGTCTGGAAGCAGCAGTACAACTGTGTGAGGTAGGGGTGACAGCGCGCCAGTGACAGCACCCTCTTCTCCGTCATGGTGCACTCGACGTCATCATCCTGCAAAATGATGTCCTTCTTCAACACCTTAACCGCGAAAACGCGATCTCTGCCATTTAATCTCGCCAGCATCACCTGCAGAGTTACACAAACATGGTAACAGGAAAATCCATCTGAGAATGAAACCATTTGTTTAACCACTAATAAAAAAGTGATAAACGCAACCATGACAATATTTTGTGTCTTTCCTGGAAACACCTGCTTATCATTCAGATGCTAGTAAGTAAACTTTTAAATGTAACAATTGCTCGAGCCTGTGCAAAAACATCTCTCCAGTGGCTTTGTGGACTATCAAAGCTTAAGGCTCTATTGGGAGTAGTGGGCAGCCATCGTGCAGCACCCGAGATAAGCCACGGGGCGTTTGCAATGACGGGAGAAACCGGAACTTTAGGAGGTCGCCAGGACAAGCATGCAAAACCCATCCAGAGGGGTTTTTGGCCTCTGGGTGTGTTTTGATGAGGCAACAGTGCGAACCACCAAGCTGCAGCGGGCCTTTTAACCATTTGCAATGATTTGCAGAAGTTGGACTCATAATTAAAGATGTTAATTGATTTCAGTTATTCTTCTGAGCCTTCAGTTTTTAATCAGAAGCATTTTTTTTCTTGTCCAAGGATACTTTGATTTTAGAATTAAAAGGAATAAAATGGAATTGAACCACGAGCTTTTGATCTTTTGTTTCGCCACTGCTGAAAGGGTTCCCTTATTTATTTAACACACATCAAAATTTGATACCTCTTATTGACACTTGTACATGTACACGTGTATTTACACTTGTACATGTACACGTGTATTTGCACGTGTACATGTACAAGTGTAAATACACGTGTACATGCTATATTAGTCAAGAGTTACACTAAGCTCCTCTAATCCATTTTGGTCTCGTACGAGCCAGGGCTCATCATTACGAAACACAGCACTTCCAGTCATCGTATTTTTTTCCTACCTTGCCAAAGCTGCCCTTGCCAAGCACTTGAAGGAATGTGAAGTCTGAAATTCCTAGCCGAGGTAACTGCTGCTGAGTTTCTGTAGCCTCCATCCTCTCAGAGGGAGACCTCGTCTGATCTGCACTTTTTACCTGTCGGTACAAACAAAAAGACCTCATCACATTTGCATTCATGATTAGGAATCACATCTGCTGACTTATTCTGGAAAGCTCGGCCTTTGTACCACTGATTTCCGTTTAGCAAGTCCTTCCGCCTGCAGACCCATCTCTGCGAGCCTGTTGGCCAGTTCCACACTGTTGACCCCACAGTTGGGTGCAACATTGCCTTTGCAGCGGATGTGGACGTTCATTTTGCAGACTGGAGAGAGAAATCACAGAGAGGGTGACACTCAATGAAAGACAGCTTTGAGATCCAGATTTTGAGGCATGAATACTGATACGGGACTTACTTTTACAGTGCAGCCCCTGTCTGACAATGCCCCACAGCAGTGAGCCGCAGTGGTCACAGAAGGTGGGCGACTTGTAGTTATGAATGTTGAACTTGTGAGGTACATTGATGCTGAAACCTTGGTTTATAGGCTGTAGAAAGAGGACACACAGCCATTACAAAAGCACTCGTTAAATAAAGAGATGAGTTTTTAAGAGAAATTATCTGTAGAGTTTTCTTCCCTAATATTTTGAGGTAGGCTGTCCCAGAGTTTGGGGCCATAAACTGGGAAAGCTGTTTTTCTCTGTGAGGAATATCAAAACGTGTTAGCACTGGAAGACCTAAGAGATGCAAAGTGGCTGAATTTCAGAAATATAGGAAGGTCCAAGACCATATTTATACAGTATACAAGTATTTTAAAATCATTTCTGTGAGACACGGGAAGCCAGCGTAGCTCTGCTAAAGCTGGACTGACATGTTCCTTGTTATTCATTGACCTTGCAGCACATTTCTGGGTAAGCAGCTGCCTAATGATAATTTTTTTGGGGAGTCCACTAAAAAAAAGAAAAAAAAGAGCACTGCAATAATTCAGACCACAGGAAATGAATACATGAACAAGTTTTTCAGCGTCATGATGAGTCAGGAGAGGCTACATTTCTGAAAAAAGAAGATATTTAACTTGTGCTTTTACTCTGTCAGATCCTAACTTCATGTTTGATTTCAGGGCCAACTTAAAGAATTTCCATGTTGTCTTTGTTAAGTTTTAAAAAGTTTGCAGTGGTCCTCTGTGTAACTATGGTAACAGATGTTGCGCTGACTAGTAAGGCTGCCAAGGAGAAAAGTAATGGGTCCAGACAGCTGCCCTGTGCAGCTCCACAGGAAGTGGCTGATGTCTGAACTCAACAAGGGATGAACAATTTCCTGTCAGTGACAAACCATCAAAAATCGAATAAATATTAAACTTCCCCATGGTGCATTAAAAAAAAAAACATGATTTGCTAATTACTTTTTTCACAGGGGTACTTTGCTTCGCTTTGTCAGATTTTAAGGAAGAGAAATTTGTAATATTCAGCAAAACTGAGCAGTTATGTTTAGCTGCTATAACTATCATGGATGCATTTATAGAAGCATAAAAATTCACAGTGTTCCTGTGTGGAAAATAATGGTTCTGCCTCAGTGACACAACATAGACAGAATATAGAAACAGGAAACCATACAGCCTACTGATCACTGCAGGTGTGTGTGTGTGTGTGTGTGTCTGTAGGAGGGGGATTGTGTTTAAAATAACAGTGAAACCTTCAGGCATGCTAATTACTTTGGTATTTAACTGTAAAGACAAGAAATATTTAGCAGTAAACACGCTGCTTGGTTTGCCATCAAACTGCTCTCACCTGTTCTTTTGCCGTTTTCTTCATGCGTGGACACACAGTGACGACCTGCTGGTGGCATCGTTTGTGCACCACACAGGTACACACTGGGAAAAAATAAAGACTCAATGTCAAACTCAACTCCGGCCTGTGTGTTTAGGCAACTGTGGCAGAAGGCGGAAAGAGAAAAATAAGGCCCGCTCACCTTGACACTGGTAACCCTGCTTTCCAACACCCCTATAAAGAGAAAAAGGAATATAGTTAGATCCAGTTTACAGTCCACACTGATACGTGCCGGCTCGCTCCACTTTCTCACCAGATGAACTCTTTGCAGTGAAAACAGAAGGTGGGCTGACGGAGGAACGTGGACATAAACTTGTGCCCGTTGACCTGGTGGATCCTTCGTCTCACGGCTCCTTGACGCTTCCTTGTAAACGGCTTGAAATTCTTCACCACGGCCTCATCTGGCAAAAAGAACAAGAACATAAGTCTGCAAAAAGAAACAAGCGTGCACCGGGACTGCGAATGGAACTCAGCAAACTTTGGTACACTGCATTTCTTCCTCTAACAGATTACAAGTTTCATACATGTTCTGACAAATAAATAAATGCAATACTGTTTGGTTTCAGATTCAGTGCCCTCATCGTGTTATTTTGGGCCACAATGCAGGCGACTGCTTTCACTTAAAAATGCCCTCCACACACCCGCTACAGTGTACAGACAAAGAAGAAGAAGGTGGAACAATGTGCAGCTAAAAACAGACAGCTCATGTCTCAGTTGTATCTCAGAGTTTTGCATGAGCTCCTCATGTGTAAATCAGTCCCCTGCGACTGTACAAAAAAAAAAGAAAATGCTTAGTTTCATTTTTAAGGTGGATTATTTTCAGTTATCGTGCATAAATGACATAGTTAAAAACTCACGTCATTGTTTCCACAAACGCCAGGGTGGCATCTTTGATGAACCTGTTTTGCCCAACCAGCAGACCAATAAATAAATAACCCAAACAACTCGACAAACTAGAACAAGTAAATGCCTGGAATTTCTTTTTTTGTTTTTATGTTTTTATTATGACACTATTAAAATAATTTTTTTTCATATCATCTAAGATCCACAGTGACTGTCATTTTAATAATATTTAATTTCTTTGAAAAAAAATCAGTGAACGTCTGCCACTTACAGACGAGATGAGACTTTGAAAGGAAGACAGAATAAACGAAGCTTTATATAACGATTATGATTATGTGACTGAACATCTACACTGTGTTTAGATCTAAGAAATGAAAGCCTGTGAAGACATTTGTGAGATGAAAACCACACATGCGTTACGGAAACCTTTCGGCTGAGCCCACACCCCACCCCTGCAAGCAGAAGTGTGGTATTTGTATGACAAGGGGGCGTTAAATTCAGACCGAGGGCCTCTATACACCGCAAAGCTCGAGATGCACACTGCACTCCCCCCAGGTTGGCTTTTAATAGACGATAATGGAAATATACACTCTTCATACTCATGACACCACAATACTCTAAAACAATAAAACTACAATAATTACACATTAGCTGGGGTGGGGGGGGGCTACAAATGCAGAATAATGGTAATATCTTATTTCAGGTAGTTTTTGAATAAAAAATGTAAAGTTTTACATTTTTTAATTCATTCCAGAAGGATTATGTTGCTGCCACAGGTGCCACGTCATCTGCATAAAGCTGGTAGCTATATAGAGCAACTTGGGGTTCAGTATCTTAACCAAGGAAACTTTGGCACGCAGATTGAAGGAGCCAAGAATCTAACCATCAGCCTTGTAATTAGTAGATGACCAGCTCTACCTCCTGAGCCACAGCCACCCCAGAAGGGGGCCAAGCATTGGTCCTTGGAGAACACCCTTCGATATATAGAAGGGTCCAAACAATTTATGTTTTTCCTCTTTAAAACGTTACCCTAAGCACGTAGCTTGAGTAAGATTTTATCGGTCTATAAACTCACTGTGGAGGAATTCTGGTTCTCTTTAGTACGACACTTTACTTCATTGAGGTTTGTGGTTTGTGGGCATTTGTTCATGCACAGCAGTCTTACGGTCCTGGCACAGCATTTTAATCAGCTTGAGGTCTGGACTTTGATTGCGCCATTGCAACACTTTCGTTCTTTTCATTGTCAGTCATTTCTTTGGGATTGCTGTCCTGTTACCTGGGTTAGGATTAAGCTAACCCTAACCCTAATCCTAACCCTAACCCCGGCTTTACCTTTGGCTCTAGGATACATCACCTAGGAGCTCATGGTCAAATCAGTGCCTGCATGATGCTGTCACAATGCTGCCAAAAACACGCACAAATCATCACCCCTCAACCAACGTGCTAGACAGTTGGTATGACGTGTGCTGATATGCTGATATGTATTTTTGTTAAGATGTCCGGTAGTGCTAAACTGCACATTATGACGTGAACTTTAAAATTTAACATACTATCTAAGGCCTGCAGGTTGTGACCTTGGGGTGAATTTGCTGGGATGTCCACTCCTGGGAGTGTTTGTTTCTTTTTACAGAGATGGTCACACGTGCTGAAGATCAATTAATCAAGTTCATTTGATTAGCAGCACTTGGCTGTTTAGTTCCTACGAGAGCAGTGAGGGTGCACTTAGTTTTTCGCAGACCTATCACAAATATCAATTTGAGATTTTGAGAACTGGATGTTATGTGGCTTGAAGTTGACCAAACTAATGATCTGAACGTCAGATTGACACGTTTCCAATTACAGTATTCTTTAGAGGTGGACCATTTCCGTAAGAAAAGACGATAAGGGGAAGAACATTATGAGCACCCTTGTGGAGGTTAGTTGAGACCAACATCAGATAACCAATAGGAACAAGGCAGAATGCAGTCCGCCGTCGTTTTTAATCAGACTTCTGCTTTAACAGACCTGCGAGATCACTTCCCACTTGTCTCATTTAAATGGCTTCGTGGTGAAAGAGATAGTTCTTTGGCGCTGGCATCTAAAAAATGCAAACATTTTTCTCTTCATTCTTCACAGCGCAGATTAAGTAGTAAAAAAATAAAGCATACGTGGCACATTGTAACCAAGCATCCACATTCACATATGTGCACATGCATTTCAGAGCCCTTGAGCTGGCAGACACTGGTATTTAATGACTCAGATAATAATTATTCAAAAGAGCAGGCTGCCTTCCAGTCTAGAATAAAAGGTGGCAGTGACTAACTGGGATTGTTTAAATAGCTGACATTGTTGTTGTGTTGTGTTTGTGATGGAGACGTGTAATGTTATGCGGGCATAAGGACTCGACTGTGCGTAGAAGTCGTACCGTCGACAAAAGATCCGGTGAGTGAAATATGCACATACACCTTGCCCTCTGGTTCCAAGTCCATCTGCAGATTCAGAGACAAGACGCAAAATGAATTCAGCAAAACCATAAAAACACATCTGCCACATTTAAACACAATTCTAATGTGTATATTTATATATATATATATATATATATATATATACATACATATATATTTATATCTATAATATCTCATATATGAAAAAATAAAAAAAAAAAAAATTATACT
>VOQJ01034244.1:24002-40413 GCA_015052665.1 Apistogramma diplotaenia | reverse complement strand
CTGCAGAGGAGGACTTCAAAGCCCCCAGCTGCTTTACCATGGAGGGATATCTGTATATACAGGAGAAACGTGAGAAACACAAAACATAGACTTTTTTACCAGACTCACATTGAGACTGAAAACACACTCAAGTTTAGCTGCATGAAAATGTGCTTTATCTATTATATAGGTCCACTGGGCAGTGTGTGGACCAGATACTACTGTACTTATGAAAAGAGCTCCAAGATATTTACCATGAGCAACACGGAGGTTAGACCAGCCAGCAGACAGGTGAGAAAACCCTACTATGTGATTACACAAACATGATTATGAGACACTTCCTCAAAAGTGTCACATTTTTCTAAGCTGCTTATTTGTAGTATTTTGTAAAGATTGAAAAGTGGGGTTTGCACAAACACTGATATGGCACTAAAAGTATTGAGCAATGTTATTTCTTGGCTATACCAAAAGCCCAGACTTTGTCAGCTGCATTGGCAAACTACAATATCACATGCCAAGCAACATATGGAAAACATATTTCCCTCCTAACAGAACGGTGTGGTGCACAGTACGCCAGAGATGTTCAAGCTGCGCTCGTGTGTCCGAAGGAAGACTGATTCAATAGACAAACGCTTCTGCTTTGACATCGAGGTGGTGGAGAGGTGAGATGAAAAGATAACCAACAGATTATTTGTGAATTGAATAAACTGAGATTTCGCCGACGGATTTATCTCGGGTGTTTTTCCTCGCAGACACGGTGTCATCACCCTGCAAGCACTCTCCGAGGCCAACAGACGACTGTGGATGGAGGCGATGGATGGCAAAGAACCTGTATGAAAATAGTCACCATTAATAACTTATCAGTGGGGGAAAATGACTGCAACTGGGAGGCAGTGGCAGCTTACCTACATATATTATTATACTGGTTGCTCTTATACTAAATAATCTTTTATTCTTTTTTATTCAGATATACACCCTGCCTTCTCTGCTCAGTAAAAAGGAGGAAAGTAAGTGTTGAGTAGCTTTTTGTTGAATTCAAAATAACCTTTTTATTAACAACTTGCAACATGCAAATCTCACAGTGCCTGTGAGATTTAGTTGATATTGTCCTTGTTTTACAGCATTTCTCAATGAAGCGGGCTTCAAATTTGTTAACAAGTGCATCGAGCTGGTTGAAGCAAGAGGTATTATTCATCCTTAAAATGTTTGTATGGAAAAAATAAATTCTTAGGAGTATTTATTGTGCCGTATATGTTAAAAACCTGTATGCAGGGATTACCACCCTGGGACTCTACAGAACAGGAGGAGTGAACTCTAAAGTTCAGCGGTTGATGACGAGTGTGTTTGGTAAGATACGCCTTGCTATTTCTCTGCGTGGGGAAGATTTATTTTAGCATAAAGATTATCAGGTATATTTACAAGTCTCATCATCCACAGCTTCAGCAGCTGCCTCTGACATGCATTTAGATGCAGATGCCTGGGACACCAAGACCATAACTAGTGGCCTGAAGGATTATTTCAGGTAACATATAGCACCTTTTCTTTCTTTTTTTTTAAATAATGCTGCTCATGAATTATAAATTTATCATTTCTAATGTTTATAAAGGTGTCTGGCAGAACCACTGCTGACCTACAGGCTGCATAAAGACTTCATCAGGGCTGCAAGTAAAATCTTAATCCCTGTTTCAGAAACAGCACAGCATGATAAACATTTTAGTATTTAAATTGCAAATATTAGTTCACACATTGAATGTGATGTGAACGGAAGCAAACCATTTCCATCCCTCTGTGCTGGTTGTTTAAAGGGTATGATGACCAGAAGCACAGAGTGAGAGCGATTCATGCACTTGTCCACAAACTACCAGAGAAAAACAGAACAATGTTGGATCTCTTAACCAACCATCTCCTCAGGTGTGCACTTTTTAAGGTTTTGTGGTGCTTGCTTTTATACATTTTCAATTTCGTTTTCTGTAAATAAAAAAGCTGGTGTGTGTGTGTGTATGCGTGCAGGGTGTCTTCTCACAGTGACGAAAACATGATGACTGTGTCCAACCTGGGAATGATCTTTGGTCCCACCTTGATGAGGTCCCAGGAGGAGACAGTGGCTGCTATGTTGAACATCAAGTTTCAGAATATTGTGGTTGAGATTATCATTGAAAATCATAACAAGGTGCGCTTACAGACACACAAACACTTAAATGCACACACAGGAACGCACACATACACTTAACAGAAATATATACACCTCTGTCAGATCTTTGGTGAGGCTCCAGACCTGTCAGTGCCACTGCCTCAACCTCCATCCTCTCGGTCAACTCCCCGGAGAAGCAAAGCCATCTGTCTGTCATCTGGAAAGAGAAGAGCTCGTCTTTACCCTCCTGCTCTCTGCCTGGCAGACAATGACAGTGAGTCTCCTTTTTTTCCATCACTCATTAACAAATGATTGAATACATCAAGTGAAACACTTTGCTTAAATACAGCTGGAAGCTGCTTTATTTTGATTTTCTGCTACTGTCTCATTTCATGTGCTGTACCTGAACACTATAGCTGCTAATTAGTCTTCAGGATAAAAAGGATAAACATGACACATGACTTAATGTTCATGGCTTCCTGCATACACATCCGCAGCAGTGACAGAAAATCCTGTGAGACATGCATAAAATGTTTGGCATTGTCAGTATCGACTCTAGTGAAGTGTAACCACCCTTTTTAATGTTTAATCCTCTCCGGCATTGTCACGGCAGTTGTGAGAGAGTCTACTCTGCCCCTCACAAACATTCTCAGAGAAAGAGCTAGATTGGCATTATTTAGGGAGCTGGGCAACACACAGACAGTGCAGTGAGGTTCTTAGGCATGCCTGTTCCTCAGCACAGCTGTATGTACAGTAGTTTAGCTGAGACTGGTGCCATGTTGAAAATAAATGTTACTAGGTCTGACGCCATAAGATTGCAGTCACAACATTTCAGTAAAAGTGAAGAGGGAGTATTTTGCTATATTGGTACTTCTACTAGAGCATCTCAGTACTTCTCCTAAGTTCTTTTTTTATTCCTAAAGAAACTGAAAGGAGGGCAAAGAACTGAAGACAGGAAGTGTATTCTTAGAGGACAAGGTCACAGAGACAATGAGACAACATTTACGCTGAGGCAACTGAGTTATTTCAGGCTAAGTCTATTGAAATCTATTTATACTGTGTCTGTGCTGCAACAACAACACACATTATAGTTTGATTAGCAGGCTTCTTAAGCTAATTACTGAAACTTCCCTTTGAATGAGAGTAATGCAGATGCTGCATGGTATACCTCATTATCCTGGAGATGTAGGTTTTTTTTCCATTTTTTATGTGCTCTTTTTAAATTGTAAATCACTTGGCAGCTCTTTGGAAAAGTACTATTAAATAAAACTGTTAATATTTTTTATTATTATTTATTAAATTGTATGTGGTTACATTAGTGAGCTCATTTTTTTCCTATTCCTCTTTTTTCACATCAGTGTAGAAAAAAGTCTCAAATTCAAAATCTTCAGCCAAGAAAATGTTAAAGGAGTCTTTGCTCTGAA
Source organism: Apistogramma diplotaenia (assembly GCA_015052665.1). NCBI lineage: Eukaryota > Metazoa > Chordata > Actinopteri > Cichliformes > Cichlidae > Apistogramma > Apistogramma diplotaenia. The sequence goes on along the minus strand of VOQJ01034244.1, from coordinate 36,879 downwards.
CTGCATTACTATGAAATCAGAATATGTTATTATCAAAAAAAAAGCTGTGTAGACAAAATGTCTTAACTGTATAACGTATACACACAGTGAGATAATGGGCTGAATTGGGAAAGTCTCATTTGAGGGAACTGTTTCCATTTCTTTCTCTAGGTGACACATTCAGTAGCAGCCCCAGCACGACGCCGATGGGCAGCCAGGAGTCTCTGTCCTCACACTCCTCTGAAAAGAATGGATTGTCTCAAACCTCGCCTCCGTCCTCTCCTGCTGGTGAGCCCAGCTCTCCCTCCTCAAAACAATCCACTCCTCCTGCAGCTTCCTCTTGCTCACCACCACAAAACGGGAAAGATCAGAAACCCCCGACAGACAGTGCTACATCCCCCCACCTCCTGCCTTCCACATCCTGGATGTCCACTCAGCTCACTCCAACTCAGCAGACGTCTGTCTCCTCCTCCACATCCTCTTTACTCTCTGCTGTGGAGAAGTCTATCAAAAGAAACTCAATTGACTCGCTAGCTTCTGGAAAAGAGTCAGAATCTCCCTCCAGAGCTTCCATGTCCACCACCCCTGCCCAGCACTCGCCAGTAGAGCGTTCCTTCTTGTTTAGGGAGGCTGGATCAGTTCAGAGGGTGGTGTCTGTCTCCTCTCTGAAAAGCACCCATTCGGTGGATGAAAGAAATGCACCCAGCATCACCGTCACAGAGACTAGAGTGTCTGATTCTACCTCTCCTCGGCAGCTTAGAACTGCTTACAGGACTGCCTCCACCTCCTCTTCCTCCTCCTCTTCATTGTTTCCCTACCGGCTTTCCACATCTTCCTCTCTCACCTCCCTACACATCTCTGAGGGTGCGTATATCTGTTCATCTGCTCCCGTCAACCGAGCTTTATGCAGAAATACAAAGTTGAAGCTGTAGTTTAAATATCTTGTCAATTGTTTGCCTCGTGTGGCATGTCACAGATTACAAAAGCTGTCACGGATCGGTGCAGAGTCTCATGTCGCTGGACCCACAGGAGGCTGCACACATGCGCAAATCTTCACGAATCCGCTGTGGCTCCGACCTGACTGCAAAAAACTCTGTGTCCAGCAATGGTTATCAGAGGCCTGGATCATTGTGAGTGCATTTAAAATTGGTTTTATACTGTAGACATTAAGACTCTAACCACACAGTTTTACCTTTGACCTGTGCTCAGGAGAAAATCAGCCTGCATGGTTGACTAAAGAAACAGCTGCTTGCTCTCTTTCTACCTATTTCAGTCCCAGACATCCCTGTGGATTGCACTTGTTGGCTTTACATTAAGATTTTTCTTTTTCTTTTTCTTTTCTCGTCTGGGCTCAGGACCAGCCCGAATCATTAAATAAAATAACAGTTTAACTGCCTGTTATTAGATGGTGCTCTCAAACCAGACCTGGTCACTTATTCGCCCTCAATTAAAGATGAAAATGTTTTCAGGACATGGATTTCAAGTCATGTATTGCAGATAATTTGTGAACAAATGATACAATTGATCCAATTCTGTGTTTGTTTGTGACAGATTATCAGCAAGACAGCCGCAGCGTGAAAGTTCGATTTTCTCCTCAGCATTAGACGTATGTTCCACTGGAAGGTATGTTGTCTTTGAGGTAGCCTGAGGTACATTTTCTCTGCTATTTAAGCTGTCGCGTGTTCATACAGAGAGTGAAAATGCTCCTTAACTTCCTCTTTTAATTCTTTTTGTTCTCTTAGGGAAGCTAGAGCTCTTTACTCATGTGAGGCAGAGCACAGCCATGAACTCAGTTTTCCACAGGGGGCTCTCTTTTCAAATGGTAAGATTAAATTCCCTGTGGGAGCTCTGGCTCCTAGTATAACAATAATCACTGGTAACTGGATCACATCTGGCATCTGATCCACGGGCCTTTCCATTTGCACCTGGTATTGAGATGTTTTCTTGTCTTCTCAGCTGTGCGTGCATTGTGATCTGATCTCATGCGCAAACTGGTTGGGTGGTACTGGCTATGGGCTAATTTATGGTCTAGCATTATTGCATCCATTTACATGTTTTTTCAACTACACATAAAGAAGGATTAGGGGAATCCAACTAGCATGAGGGCTGTGGACAGTGCGTAAACTGTGAGTGATGGTGCTGTTTTTAGGTCGACCGCTAAGCAGTTATGGTTGACTAGCAAAAGAAGTGTGGTTGAGAGATGCACACATGGGCAGAAGTGTACACATTGTTTAAAAAAGCCTGAACAAGATTGGGCTCTTTCTCACCACATATTTTTTTATGCTGCCCTCAAGTGGCAGGAGACAGCTACAACAGGAACTTCAGCAGCTACGCAGTAGCATGTTGGAGCCTTGACGTATAGTTACAAATAGCTCATCCCAGCTCAAGCCTCTCCTTTTGTTCTGTTGGTGAGTGACATCACTGTTGCATTTCAGTTTCAGCTGTGGCTCAGGTGGTAGAGCAGGTCGTCTATAAAGGTTTTAGGTTCGATCCCTGACAGTGTGTCCTTAGGCAAGATACTTAACCTCAAGTTGATCAGAGTGTATGTTAGATAGAAAGCACTTATATGTAGATAGTGCTTGTGTAAATGACACACTGTATAAAGTGCTTTGAGTGCTCGCGTAGATTAGAAAAGAACTATATAAGAACCAGTCTATTTACCAAACTGTGTTTTGTTTATTCTCAAAGTTAGATCAAACATTTCGCCCACATTGCAACATTGTCACTCAATGACTCTGTAAATATCTTAGCTGTTTTGTGAGTGTTGAAAGGCCTTTCCCATTGTTGATTGTTGAAATATTTAACATTGGATCTGAGTGATGTTTGTGCTATCCTACCAGAACCAGAAATATTCCAGTTTGCTTTGTAAGTGCTAGACTTCCATGTCTTAACAAGGTTATGGGCGTCTGTATATGTCATCATACAAGCTGTGAGTGGTTTTCGAGTGTCGTTGTCTCGACTTGCCGAGTTGAACTGAGGTGTTTGTGTCTGCAGTGGGCCCGTCTGTGGAACCAGGATGGCTTCAGGCAACATATAATGGCAAAACAGGCCTCGTACCTGAAAACTACATCACATACATCTGACGTTCTGATCATGTCGCCACTGAGACACAGATTTGACTTGGACTTTATTGGTCTCCAGTGCAGAGTTCTGCTTTGTGCTGCTGATGAAAGATATATTTATCATGTAACTATGAATGTGTTATCACTGACTACAGTGTCAGAATATGAACAATGTGTATACTGTATATAACCATTTTATGCTTTATTAACCATCTTATCATACAGTCGATGATAATATTGGACTTGTCTGACAGTTTCTCCCAATTATCATCATCGGCTCCTCTTTGAAGGATCCATGTACCTATCTCATGGATTACTGAGATAGGTACCTATCTCAAAAAGGTACATGGAAGCAGTGTTTTTCAATCAATCGTGATAATTTATATGTTTAATTAAAACTATGTTAAGATTAGAAATGAAATGTTCACACCTCTGTGCCTTGGAACTGTATAAACTGCTGGTCTGAATCCTGCCAGAACACCATTTTTCTACTGGTTCTGTCATTTTCCTGTTTAATTAAATGCTTTTGCTAAACAAAGGTTTGGATTTGTATTAATATACAGATTAATATTACTATTATATGTCAGGCTTATTATTATAATGTACATATCTTGTTAGTTTTTTTTTTTTAAGTTAGGAAACGGGGGAAAGATACAGGAGCAAATTGGCAACAGGCCGGGATTCGAACCTGCACCATCCACACTACACTGCATATAGATGTGGTCACCGGCTTCACCGCTAAGCCACCCAGGTGCCCATGCATAGCTTATTTTAAACAGAAAATTTGCATTTGAGCAGTCCTTTTTAAGTTCACCACGTTTAGATTATATGTCACTAAAAAACTGCTGTTGATTTATTTTGGAATTTTTTTTTATTAATGTGTAGAAAACAAGCAGTGTAAATTATATTTACACATAACCACACAAATGCATCTGCAGTACTGCACAAAAGTCTTAATCCCTCATTTTTTTTATATTTTACTAGGAAAATGAGAAAGAGGTGCAGTGATTTTCTGAAATGTGTGCAAACATACAGCCAAAAGTCAGTATTTGGTGTGAGCACCTTTATTCTTTAGTACAGACTCAACCTTCTGAAGCAGCTTTCTTATCCTTTCTTTAAGTAGTCTTCACTTTTGTTCTGTTCTCTGTCATGATGATCCCACACTGCTTCAGTAATGGTGAGGTCCGAGCTCTGAGGAGGCCAATCTGTGACTGTTATCCTGCCACTGTGTGCTTTTCTATCCAGGTGTGCTTTTACTGCCTTGGCAGTGTGTTTAGTATCATTGTCATGCTGAAAAATTATGCTGCTTCCAATCAGACGCTTTCGCGATGGTGTTGCATGGTACTTTTCTGTGTTCATAATTGCATCGGTTTTTACAAGATCTCCAACACAACTCGGTGAAATGCATTGAGTATTTATTAGGCAAAGATCTACAGAATGTTCCAGACAGATTTTAACCAGAGTTGCCAAAAATGCAGAGCTGTTTCTGTGCTATTTGATGACAAATGGCTGTAGTGTGATTTGAAAAATATTTGTTCTACTGCTTAGATGAACACTGAGCAGTGGCACTTTCTAGATTCACTGGCCATGTTTGCATGAGACAAAGCAATCACACAAATTCAGCTGCTACATGATATGAGGTTTTCACACTTTACTTTGTTGTGGTTGAATTATAAGATTAATTGCAAAAAAAAAGCCTTGTAATTTCTACTACTTGATTATATATGAATCAAAGACTTGAGATATTTTTCCCTTTCACCAGATGTAGGCTTTGACTTTTACAAAGTCTTCTTTAAATTTGGATTCTTCACATTTCTTACAGCTTGTCACGTGTTGCAGATAAAAAAAATTTTTGGTCTTTTGCGACTTTGATAGTGTACAGTGGAGAGACAGATGGGAGAAGACACACAGTAAATGGCCACAGGTCGGTCCACAAACCCAGGCCACCTGCATCGCCACCTGGCATACATGCTCACCTGCTCATCCGCTGAGATACCCCGATGAGGCGTCTGTGAACAGTAGATGGTGCAACTGAAAGTCAGATGTGTCTCTCAGAACTTGTCTGTTCATCTGTTTTAGTTATTTAGGTCTCCCACTTCTTTTGTCTGCCACTTCTCCAGTTTCCTGCCCACCAGGACTTTTTTTAAAGGACACACTGCACACCATGCCAAGGTAAAGGTTTTTGGTAAATAGCTCTTTAGGAATCACATTGTTGGTGCAAAAATACAAGTTTATGCCTTTCAAACTGTGTTGCTCTTGGCATTTTTTGGTAGTTGACTAAAGAAATGGTAACAAATTTAGTTTTTTGCAACAGGTTGCTAGAAACAAAGTACCTAAAGATACAATTAAAAATTGGTTCTTTGCTAAGTTGTCTGTTATGTGTTGGCACAACACTGGTTCATCCCTTGATATTAGGTGCATTATATGATTCACAGGCTTTCCCTCATTTTCAGTACACAGACTGGACTGAAAATGACTGGATAAAGCAGCCACTGAAAAACTTTCAAAGACTTTCAGAAAGCCTGGAGAACTACCGCTCAAGACCACTTTTAAAAAATTGCAAGAAAGTCATTGGTCGCATACATTTAAATTTTTATATTCACATACATTGTAATGTTTTGTCACTGTGTGTACCAGCATTCTTCGACAGTGGGCAGGCACTTAATCTTTGAGCTCTACACGTTAATGTGCTAGTCGGAGCAACAGGCAGTGCTATGATGAAGGTGTACCGATCTCTCCCAGCCTCCTCAGCAGGCCATCAAGTGTCTCCATGTTCTGTGCTTTTTCTTCCAGCAGCTCATATCGCAAACTGGAGATGTCCTGCTTGATCTCTTTCAGCTCTCCTGGATTAAAATGATTAAAAAGATGCAAAGCAATCAAAGAAAAGTTTCATGCCAGCGTGGGACAAATGATGCACTTTATTATTTTACCTTCAGTGATGTCATCACTCTCTCTGTCTGCTTGGGCTTTGATGATGTACCGCTTTATCAGGCGCTTCATGATCTTCTGCAACCAGTAATGCAAAAAGAGTTCTAATTATTTTTAATGGGTACAGAATTTTAGGTGTAAATAGAAAAGTATTAAGTGTCTCATTAATTATTATTTACAGCAATAATATGCTACAACCCATGATGCATAAAATAGAAATAAATAAAATTGTGATTCATAACAAAGTGAAATTCACACGCTCATACCTCATATCTGGTTCGGCTTGTAGAAGCACCGTATCCTGAGGTTTTGCTTTCTCCAATCTGCAAGATTCAGGTCAGATTAGTGAAACTGGGAGACTTTTCTGCTCAAACTTGCCTGAGAGGCAGCTTGTGGTGCAGCAATAAAACCACTGGGAGGTGCTCAGGCTCTGCTGCTAATGCTGAACTATCACACTACATCTCAGGTTTCAAAAGGATAAATACGGGATATAGTGCACCTCTCTATCATGTGGTACCTGGTTGAGTTGTGTCTCGTTTTTCTCCTCATTGTGACCTTCGACTAACTGCCGAAGCAGGGCCTTGATGCCCGTGGCCAGTCCAGCCATAGATTTTGGGCTAGGGACCAGGTTAAAGGGCACAGGGAGGGTCCTTCCCTCCTCAAAGTAGGAGAACCAAAGTTTTGCACGAGCAAACTTCCACTCGACATCAGCATCATCCTAAAAAGAGAGAGAGAGAGGAAAAGGGAAATGTATGGAAAAAAGGAAGGAAATAAACTTGTTTGAGAGGCAGAGTTTAAAAAAAAACCCATGATGCATTACCACCACCAGTTGGTATGGAGTGTGGACCTGACACAACCTCCGGAGGATTTATATCTCCTGACAAGCTCAAATCAGGGATCCTTTACGTTTTAGCCAAACATGTAAACCACTACACTAGGAAGCCACTTTCCCACAGAACAAAAAAAAAGGAAAAACTCAAATCCTATCAAACGAGTTAGCCAGTCACAGAAAATGGATGTGTTGATATCTTTTGCTTCTTCCTGAGTACATTTGCAAGTATATCAATAACATCCTGTTTAACTTACATATTACTGGGGGTTTTCAATCAGTCACCTTCTCTCAGCTTCATCTTTCTGACAGTTTAATAAAACATGTTTTTTGAATTGTTGAGGTCCACATGGGTTTTCTATGGGAAGCCCACTGTGGGCTTACCCACAGAAAACCTATAAACCTATACTGCTGTCAGCCATGTGCAGAAACACCCAATTGGAGCCCGTGTGGGTTTGCCCAGAGCCCCACAGTTCACCCACAGGCATGTTTGCTGGGTAAGGAAAAAAAACTAATTTATTTTAATTATATTTTATCTGATAAAATAAAGTATAAAATGAGGGCGACAGGACATTTGTAAACTTGCATCTGAGACACAGAACGAGTTGCTGTTTTAGTGACCTACCTCAATCTCCTGGAAGGAACTGTTAATCATGGCAATGAGCATGTTGAGCAACACTATCACCATGGTAACATTGTAAACCCCATACAGGACGTAACCAATGTTCTCGATGAATTTGTGTCCGTTGTTGATCACCACGGATCTGACCTCAGACAGTCCAAATATAGCCCAGAACAATGTCTTGAAGCTCTCCTCCAGGCTGGGCAGGTGGACAGACAAAACAAATGGATGGAGGGAGACCAGAGGGGGGGTTAAGTTTGAATTCAAACCAGCCAATCATCACCAGAACATCAGAGATACTCTTTAAGAAAAGCAACAGAAATGTTTTTTAGACTCACAATTACAGAATTCAGAACAGTGTTCACATTATCCAAACATGAAGCTTTATGTGAATTTTTGAAGATCACTTTGCAGACACAACAAACCTGCTTCTGAGCCAACATGTCATATGGCCATGCTTATGTTATGTCGCAGCCATACTGTAGGTCCATTACGGCTGTGTAACATTTTAGATGCAACTATTTGTGCTAATGGGTGCAGAGGAGATTCTTTTTAGTACTGCTGCATAATTTTAAATGCAGGATATTTTAACTTTTTCTGGCCTCAAAAAATTCTCAGCTTTCAGATCAGATCACTTCTGGCTGCACTGATGATAACTTGTGTTAACACTATAGCCGCAACCAGTGACAAGGGGTCCCCAGGGCTTAGTTTTAAATGGTGACAAGCCACAAAAATGTTGGGCCCTCTTTTAACTTAGGTAACCACAAAATGAGTGGGTCTACCAAACAAACAGCTCTCAGAGCTTGGATAAGAATAGTTATAAATGAATCAGGACATAAATTATCTTTGAGCCCTCACTGTGATATTCTTGGTTTTGGTGAGGTTTAGTAATCCATCACTGATCAAGAATCAAATCAAGATTTATGATCAATTCATCTGTGCAAATTGCTTTAAAAAAACAAATTTACAGTGTGAAATCAAAACCTGTGTTTAAACAAATGCAGGTGTGTGCTGGTGATGACTTACGTTGTGAAGGCGTCGTTTTGCTTTGCGCCCAGGTAATAGGAGTACAGGTTGAACATGCCGATCATGAATGCCAGAAAGACCAAGATGAAGATGACCATGAACTTAAAAATGTCCTTGACTGTCCTCCCTAAAGAGATCTGCAGTGGACCGAAGCTCTCATTGGCTGGGAGAATATAAGCAATCCGAGAGAAGCTCAGCACCACTGCGACTGCGTACAGGCCCTCTGAGGCCAGCTGAGGATCTGACGGCAACCAGTAGATACGAGCTACAAAAACACGAGCACAAGTGAGGAAATCACCTTTGATTAAAGCCTGCAATTATACAATTTTAAGGCAGATTGAAGAGGTTAGTGATGTTCCCCAGAAGGAAAGTGGACCCTGCTGCATTGTTCTAAAAAGACTTAAAGAACACAACAAAGAGCATGCACAGGATGTTCAGGAACGAGCATGATCCGCTAATGTCCCGCCCTGCCATCCGTGGCACCCAAAGCCTCCGCTGCCAACAGTGAGACAAAATAGGACTCATGTCTCTGCCCTGAGAGTGAGACCTACACATCACCAGGCAGATGTTTGAACGTGGTCAGTGTAACAACTTGTAGCTACATTTGTCTATGTTGGTAATAAATTAAGTAAATCATTTCACTTACATCATATGATGTGTGGAAAACTCACCCAGAGTAAAGTAGTGTATCTCAGGGGGCAGAGTGACATTAATCAGTGTTGTGTAGTGTGACGAGACATGGGTCTGTGCTAAGTTAGCGTGTCTCTGAGCAGAGAAGCGGCAGCTAAAGGAAGCCAGGAAGATGGCCAACATCCCAAAGTCCAAGAAGTTCCACGGTTCAACTAGGTACTCCCCTGGTCCCTGACTCCAGATCTCCTTTACCTCCGCCCAAATCATACCTGCAGCAGCAGCACAAGTCAAATGACATGATGTTATACATGTTGTGGGGTTTTTTTTTTAATTGTATCCTTATTTTTCATCAATTATTATCTTACACTCACCCATGACCCATGAGATGATAAGCATCTCCATCCAGGTGAAGGGTGTTGTGGTCATTCGGTAGAGCAGCAGCGGGTCAGAGTTGCCTTGTGAACTTCCTGGGTGCTGATGGTGTGTCATGTTTGGCAGCAGGGTGGTGCCTGCAAAGCGGTCAGCAGCATTCAGGATGAGAAGACCCAGGAAAATTGTGAAGGATGAAGCATGGGCCACAAACTTCATGAAGGGGCTACGCATCACTTTCCCCACCTGAGAGTGAGAGACCAAACAAAAGAAAGATGAGAGGAAAGCTTATTCTGTGAGTGATATTTATGTATGGACAGATGGATATTTGGGATTAAATATATCACATACTCTGCTGCATGGGGCAATCCAATAGGCCACAGCCAGTCCAGGCAGTCCTATAGCCACTGCCAGTACCACCAACAGTTTGATGGCAGTGGTTTGTTGTCTCAGGCCGGGCAGGTTCTCATACCAGATACTCAGCAGCTGCTGCTGGCAGTTAGGATGAGCCACAAACTGAAAAGCAGAGATGAAAGTAGTAGGAAAGGTAAAAATAAAGGGTAGTAGAAGCTCAAGGTAGCATCCTTTAAGTGTGATTAGCAGTTCCAAAGCTCAAAAAAGCTCTATTTTTGATTATACGAAACAGAGAAAAGCACAAATTACTCATGTTTAGAGGGTTGTCACTGGCAGGTGCTCGAGGGTGCTCCATCATCCTACTGGGAGACTTAAATACTGGCCTGACCCCGAGACTCTTTTGTTATTGGACTTCTGTGCAAACAACAGTTTGTCAATAACAACCACCATGTTCGAACATAAGCATGTCCATGAGTGCATGTGGCACCAGGAAACCCTAGGTGGCAGGTCAATGATCGATATTGTAATTGTGTCATTGGATAAGTAGCCGTACAATTGGGTGAAGAGAGGAGCTGAGCTGTCAACCGATCACCACATCAGCATGGTGGCCTCAGTATCTTATCTCTGCTTTTTGTGGTGGTCCCATTGGCTTCATCAGGTGATGGCTTCAGGCTCGCAGTGGAGCACTTTGCAGCCGAGTGTGAAGCAACTAGCATGAGAATTTGCGCCTCTAAGTCTGAGGCCATGGTCCTCAGCTGGAAAAAGGTGGAGTTCCCACACCAGCTCAGGGACGAGTTCCTCCCCCAGGTAGAGGAATTTAAGTATCACGGGGTCTTAATGAAGAGTAATGGGAGAAGGGAGTGGGAGATTGATAGACAGATTAGGGCTGCATCTGCAGTGATGCAGACACTGCACCTGGTCTGACATGGAGAAGAAGGGGGCATCTGACTAGGATGCCGCCTGGGCTCGTCTTTGATCAGGTGTTCCGGGAATGTCCTACCGGAAGGAGGCCCCGGGGCAGATCCAGGACATGCTGGAGAGATTATATCTCTCAGCTGGCCTGAGAACACCTCGGTGTCCCCACGAATGAGCCGGTGGGGGTGGGTGGGTGGGGAGGGGGAGAGGGAGTTCTGGACTTTTCTACTTAGGCTGCTGCCCCCCGCGACCCGGCCCTGGATAAGTGGAAGAGAATTGATGGATGGATTAAAGCTATTTTTTTCTCACTTTTTATACATTTGTCTGTTTTTTATTTTCTGTTTGGCCTTTTATTAAATAGTGGACAAATTATGCAACAACACTGATGGTGTTTCTTCCATCTCATCTTTAGTTTTTCTTTATCAGCCAGTAAATGAAAATTGTTTGCCAATTCAAATATCAATCAATTCAATATATCAGCAAATAGCTAATATCAGACGATATTACCCGATATATACTTTGTACACTCATGTATGACACATCACTGGCACAGTTTTTACAACAGTTTTTAATCTGCCAGTGCAAATGATCTATTTTGTATGGAAATTGCAGTTTTGTTTTAGTGTTGAGATATCATTAAAATTCAACCAGTGGTAGGAAATCAATCTAAATTCAGAACCTGTTGCACAGATAAATAACTGCAGAACTTTCTAGTTGCTCAGAAAGCCCATGTTTCATCCGGCCTCTGTGTCGTTGCCTGTTTGAGGACACACTGACCTTTTTGAGTTCGTATTTGATGGCTAATTTAAGCCGTGTGAGGGAGGGGCGACCTGGTAAATCATAGCTATCTTCAGAGTCAGTTTCTCCATTCAGTATGGCCTCCACTTCCTCTGTGCTACGACACAGGTCGAGAAGACCCACCACGTAGTCCTTACACTGGCTCGACAGGTGGGAGTAGTCATTCTAGAAACATGTGCAAATGTGCATCAGTGAGTGAAACATTTGAGATAAAGTGCTGAGATGCTGGATTTGTCATTATTATTGTTGCAGTCGACTTGGAACATTTTGAAATAAAAAACAGACTAATCCATCAGATTGCATCCTAATGAGGCAAGATTTTGTAGAAATGCAGTTCAAAGTTTTAAGGGAAATGGGATTTTTATTATAACAAGAAACAGCACAGACATTAGAGTAACACAGATTTGCTAGTTCTAGTCACATTTGTTTAACAAGACTTTTGATGCACTGATAATGGATTTGCAGGACACAGTGATTTGCCTGGGCCTCCTGCTACAGTATTTCTTTATTATACACAGCAAACCCACAGCATACTTTGGTACTCTGAGACAGTGCAGCAGTGATAAGAGAAAAAGCTGCTGTATTTGTACCTTAAATTCTTTCTCAATATTAGCAAGCATGGCCAGTTCGTTGCTGAGCTCCAGCGCTGCGAGCACCGGATCCTCATTAGACAAGGACAGGTAAGCAGGACTTGCGAGTCCTCTGTAGGCATTGATCCTTGATCGGGAGTGGCTGAAGGAATCGAACTGCTGCTGGTAGTTGCACGAGTCGCAGCCACAGAAGTAGTCATGAGGAGGATCAATGCGAGCCCCTTTACTTAGCAGGGTGTGGACTATTTCATATTCCTGACAGTCCGCAGCCAGTATCACTGGAGTCACATCGTGAGAAAACCTGCAGTAATTTACACACACACAAAAAAAAAAGCATGCCGAGAGCGCTCATTTACACAGCAGCAGCATTCACCTCAGCTCGATCCCTGCTTGCGTCTGCGGCCAAAGTTTCAGCATTTTTATGAAAGCTGAATGCAGACATTGCAGAGACCTGCGAACCTCTCTGCCAAACAACTTAAAGAAAAGAAAAGCAGCAACACAGTCACACTGCGTCAGTGAGCATGAGCATTTCCATTTATGCTTCACTATCACTGTTTCCAGTCATATTTATGCATGTATCCTTTGTGACTGCAGCTCCCTCCAAGGCTCTCACCTCCCCTAATGTTAACTTCTTGTTGTTGACTTTACAAAGATAAACTAGCTGTGTGTGTGTGTGTGTGTGTGTGTGTGTGTGTGTGTGTGTGTGTGTGTGTGTGTGTGTGTGTGTGTGTGTGTGTGTGTGTGTGTGTGTGTGTGTATATATATGGTGTGAGTT